>PVIA01018417.1:0-12857 GCA_004024845.1 Tonatia bakeri | reverse complement strand
AAAAAAGGCTCAAACAGAATTGAAAGGCCCAGAACCAATTTTTTTAGGTGACCGACAGATAGCCAACCTATCAGAACCACAGTTCAAAGCACTGGTGATCAGAATGCTCACAGAATTGGTTGACTTTGGACATAAATTAGATGAACAAATGCAGGCTACGATAAGAGAAATGAAGGAAAATGCACAGGGAAACAATAGTGAGGTGGAGGAAAATTAGGACTCCAATCAATGGAGTGGACCAGAAAGAAGAAAGGAACAACCAAACAGAAAAGAAACAAGAATTCAAAAAACTGAGGAGAGGCTTAGGGACCTCCAGGGCACCTTTAAACGTTCCAACATCCAGATTATAGGGGTACCAGAAGGGGAAGAGGAAGAAAAACCAATTGAGAACTTATTTAAACAGATAATAAAGCAGAACTTCACCAATCTGACAAGGGAAATCGACTTTCAGGAAGTCCAGGAAGCTCACAGAGTCCCAAAGAGGTGGGATGCTAGGAAGAACACGCCAAGGCATATCATAATTACATTAGCCAAGGTAGAAATGAAGGAGAGAATCCTAGAAGCAGCAAGAGACAAGGAGACAGTGACCTACAAAAGAGTTCCCATCAGACTGTCAGCTCATTTCTCAAAAGAGACCTTGCAGGCAAGAAGGGGCTGGAAAGAAGTACTCCAAGTCCTGAAAGGCAAGGACCTATATCCCAGATTGCTCTATCCAGCAAAGCTTTCATTGAGAATGGAAGGGCAGATAAAGTGCTTCTCAGACAAGGCCAAGTTAAAGGAGTTCATCATCACCAAGCCTTTATTTTATGAAATGTTAAAGGGACTTATCTAAGAAAAAGAAGATAAAAAACACATATAGTAAAATGACAGCAAACTCACAATTATGAACAACCATACCTAAAACAAAAACAAAAACAAAGTAAGCAAACAACTAGAACAGGAACAGAACCACAGAAATGGAGATCACATGGAGGGTTAGCAACAGGGGAATAAGAGGAGGAGAGAGGGGGAAAAGGTACAGAGAATAAGTAGCATAGATAGTAGGTAGAAAATAGGGGGAGGGTAAGAATAGTATGGGAAATGTACACACTAAAGAACTTGACACATGGACATGAACTACAGGGGGAAACGTGGGTGGAAGGGGGTGGGCAGGGTGGAGGGGAGTGAAGGGGGAAAATGGGACAACTTTAATAGCATAATCAATAAAATAAAGAATTAAAAAATTGATTTAAAGCAATATTCAATCATCATCACAGCATCAAACTCCTATATAATTTTTGACCTCGTAGCACTTAGGCTGGCATTCACTGAGAATGGATGACTAGAAAATTCTATCATTCAGGACTTCTGAAATGGACTCCTGCATAACCTCTGAAGTGAACCATCACTGGAATAAGAAAATAACTTGAACTCAATAATAGTGAACATGCTCTATACCAAAACTTGAGAAAGAAGTCTTCAACCTTCAATGCTCACATTAGAAACACAAGCTGTAAATGCACGCATTGTGGACCCTCATGAGGAACCTGAAATAGTAAACAAAGTCCAGGCAAACTGGAGGAAATGAGGCTGCAGACATGTCTGGAAGGGCGTGAACATGACATAAAAGGGCTGGTACTTTCTTATTTTTTTACCCCTTGGTGGAGAATTTTAAGTAACTGTTACCTACACATTGTTTAAGGAACCTGCAACCCACAAAGCAAATTAGAAATGATTTTCAAGCACACTAGGCACTTCTAGAAACCCAAATCTATTACACTACACAGCAAGATCTGAGAAACGTCACATAAAATCCCTGGCTGTAAATCTGGAGACCAGTCACAAGGTAATTGGACAGTGCTGACATCTGCATGTTTTCAAATGCACGTGTCAATACCAATGTCATGAAAAGTCACTGATACTCCACTGTAATTGACTATTTTTCCTACTGCCCTGCACTAAGGTGTCACTCTTCAAAACAGCCAGGAGATGGCAGCAGGGACCGACAGATGGAAGGCATATCCTGCTACCTATCGGTCAGACTGAATCGTTCCTTTGCTTTTTACCCTGAGATGCAATGACCGACACGCTTTTCATTGTCCCCCCACAACTGCACAATGTCATCACCGTTCTCTTCCTCTGCCCTCTGCCACCTTCATGCCATTTCACCATTCCATGGTCCCACACCATTGTTCTCTTTCGGAGCAGAGACTCTTCCAGGTGTCTTCTGCAGTCTTCCAGGGAATGGAAATTTCTCTTCACAAAGAAAAATTCGGAGAGATGAACTTAATGGCTATGGGAAGAAGCAAGGTCTCCTGAATACTGTGGAGCAATCAAGACTGCGCAGCCAGGCTGGAAGCGTATTCCCTGGTCACCAAAGAGAAACGTGCTTTCTCACCTCATCCTAACCTTCTGCATCTTCTCCTGACAAATTCCCTGGACTCTTTTTCCCTTGGGCACAGTTTTCAGTTGATCTGATGGGGAACATTACCTGTTGCCAGTAACCTGCTGGCTTTCCGAAATGAGCTCCTACTGCAAGACTTCCTCCCGGATTCACCACAAGGGCAACATCACTTACTTAGGATGAACACTGCCCTTTGGAGGGGTGAGTGGTGGAGCATCCTTTGTTTGCCCACAATCTATCCCGTTCCACGTTATTCTCAAATAGCAAAGATTGACCCTCCTCCCCCCACACACGATCTTCATGGAAATGGAACATTTCCTCACGTTTCCATGGAGAACCACTTGTGGAAATCAGGTCAAGAAAGGTCCCCTACCAGGGAGCTTAACTCCTGTGGAGCCCAAACCTCAATGTGATTAACATAACCAACGTAGTGCAAATTATTTTCAAAGCCTGATTAGGACGCTTTGAACATGTTGCCTGTCTCCCACCTACCACAGCATGCTCTGTCCTCGGTAAACCTGTGCTGTTGAGGGCTCTCCACTGCATCTGGTCTGCCTGCCTGGGGAAGGAATCTCCAGCATGAAACTTCACGAACCACTTCTAACACGTTTCATCAGTCACAGCATCGTCTCCACACACCACAGATCTTCTCTTGCCTTCCAGTTGCCTTCGTACCTTCTTTGAAATAACTAAGCCAAAGGGACCGAAAATGTTGCTTATGTTCATGCATATTCACTGTGAAAATGGCTGACCATACATTCACCATTTGTGGTGAGAGTTTTTCTTCACACGCTGATAGGACATCTGTCATGATACAGTCTAACACGATGTTTTCAGATGAGGTTAAAGACGAGTCATGGTACCCACCACAATCCCAACCCTAACTCTAACCACGAACCATGCCACGTACCAGACAGCACACGGGGTGTCTGAAGCCTGTCCCTGCCTCCAGATGCCTGACTCTGGACATCACACCACAGAGAACAATGTGTCCTTCTATTGAAATCTGTAAACCCTTGAAATGTAGGCATCTAATGTCTAAAACCATAAAGCAGGTTTCTGTAAAAGAAGTTATATTAAATCAAGCAAATTATATAATGCAATGATGACACACATAAGACCTGAAATGAATGAGGCTGCTGCTGGCATATCAAGGTATACCCTTCCAAAGCAAAATTGATGAAAGTAAATGAGTAAATGTTATGTCCTCCTGATTAAAAAATTCTGGGTAGCAAGAGAAGCTATTTACAGAGTCAGAAGACCACCCACAGAATTAAAGAAAATGGTTGCACATTGTACTTTTGATCAGACTCTTTCTTCCACCACAACAAAGAACTTTCTAACTCATCAATGAAGAGACAACTATATTATTTTAAACATTTTATTTCTTTATTTTTAGAGAGGGGGAGGGAGAAAGAGAGGGAGAGGAACATCAGTGTGTGGTTGCCTCTCATGTGCCCCCTACTGGGGACCTGGCCTGCAACCCAGCCATGTGCCCTTACTGGGGCACAATCGAACTAGAGACCCCTTTGGTTTACAGGACAATGCTCAACCCACTGAACAATACCGCCCAGGCAGACATCTGTATTTATAAAAATCTTGAATTGTCCCTTCTAATGAGAAGACATTCATAGAAGTGGTAAAAACAAAAATACTGGAGAAAATGTTCAGTGGCTACATCACAGCACAGTACCCTCTTCCCAGACACTATAAAGGCTATAATGAGAAAGCAAACCTGAGAAATGGTTGTGATCACAAACAAAAAACACAACAACTGACCACTTCTTTCATAAATGTAAAAACTGCAAAGCTTTTATAAAATGATTTGACATTTCCTGAAAAAATTGCCCTACTGTGTTCAATAACTCTACTTTGAAATACATAGCCAAAAAATTGAAAACAGATGTTATAAGGAAACTTATACATGATTATTCATAACATCACTGTTAACAAAAACTGAAAGATAGAAAGTATTCAAATCTCCATCCACAGATAAATGATAAACCAAATTTGGTTATTATGTCACCAAAAAGGGAATGGAATAAAAGAGGGTTTGCCCTGGAAAGGTCTCGTGTGTGTAGATTCTTGACTTCCTGCAGAAAAATGTCACAACACAAAGCTAGGGAATTTTGACAGTTTGAATGTTAAATCCAAGGACAGTGAAACAAAGAAGGGGCTTCAGAGAGAAGAGGCACAATGGCAGCAGCAAGAGCAAGCATAGGCAGAGCTGCTTCTGGGGAAACAGAAGAGTTAGACACAAAGACACAAAGAAGGTCCTCAGAGGCAGGATCAGGGGGTGAGCCTGGAACGAGCTGCCGCTGCTCCCTGGCTGCAAGTCTCCTGGGGACCTTTGCAGATAAGGAGAAACAGAACGAAGGGAAGGTGCGTGTGTGCTCAACAAACAGCGCACGCTAGGTGCTTTTTTAGGGTTTTACCTGTTTTTTACCATTGATAACTTTAGAGGAGGCCTTACAAGAGTCATCTTCACAGAATACTCAGCTTTCCAGGGGTGCCCTTTGATGCACTGATGCAACAAAAGGAGCACACAGAGTGGTCGGAGTCCTTCTTTGGTGAATTTCTCCTTCAGAAAAGTCACCAGAGAAGGGCTGCCACTGAGGTAGGTCTTCCCCTGCATGGTCTGGAATGTGTAAACCACTTGCTCTCCACTGCCCTTGGTTAGGGAAGTTAGATCCTCAGACTTATTACCGGGCTGTACATCACTGTCCTTATTTAGCTATCAAACTCACTTTTCCCATTCCACTTGCCAAGGAATTTTCCTACCTTTTTTCCAATGTGCCTCAACTCCATACACTTGGGGACTTATATTGGCATTGCATTTCACACAATGATCATCTGTGGACAGACACCAGACACCAGAGCCAAACTCGGGATTCTGGACACAGACCTTTGACTCCAAAAGCTGGACCCTAGAGTGAACCCAAACCAAAACCAGGACTCCAGGAGCAAAGCTCTGTGCCCACACCCGACCCAGACCATGCAGTCCAAAGGTCAAACACCAGATGCCAGGGATTGACATCGGACCCTTATAATGCCAAGTGCCATACACCACACCTAAATCTTCATCTGCACGTGAACCTTGCAGGCAAACCCAGGACACAATGCCACACCCTAAGAGCTGCAGGACTGAAGACACACAACCGAATACATTTTGGCTCTCAAGCACAGGCTCTGCACACAGGATGCCAATCTGTAACCAGGATGACATGGCCATAATGAACCATAAAGCAAGATCAAACAAGTTACAAAGAACAAAAATTATACACAGTATAATTCTTATTCTCCTTACTGCTAATGTAGAAATCAGGAACAAATGATCATTAATATATCCTTACATTTAAAGGTTATCAAATACACTTCTAAACCACATTGCAATCAACAGTGCTCACCTGCCACTAACATGTTATTCCCCAAATGCCCACGAGATGTCAGCAGAGATGGCACTTGGAAGGCTGTACTATTTGCTTGGCCAAAAGGTTCATTCGGTTTTTAGGTAAAGACACACAAAACAGACATTTCTCATTTTCACCAATAATTTCACTAAACAACATATTCACTGTTTTGTCCCACTGCTTTCTGCAGTGTTTTGAGCATCTTCATAATTCCATCTTCCCCGAAGTTTCTCTCTTGGCAAAGTCAATAAAAAGTCAGTTTCAACAAGCATCACAGCATTGAAATTATATACGATATGTTTCTCTAAGTGCTCCACTTGCACTTAAGCTACAATTCACTAAACATGAGTGACTGGAAAAGCCTTATTTTTGGTAGCTATGTAATATACTTCTAAATGACCTCAAAAATAAAACAATTTGAATTGTAAAATAAACTGAATTGTGATAAAGATACTACATACCAAAACTTATGGAAAAAACCTTCAACCTTAAATGCATGGTATCAAGAATAAAAGGTGAAAATATACAAGTTTGGTGCCCATACTTGTAACCTAAAATAATAAAGGAAATCCAGAGAAAGTGGACAGAAACGTGCACGTTGACATATCTGCAAGTGTATATACATAAAATGATAGCAGTTTTTTTAACTCTTGGAGTAGAATTTTGAATAAATGTTTACTCATTGTTTAAGCAAGCACCAACAAAGTAAATTAAAAATGCTTTTCAAGCACCCTTGGAACCTTCTTAAAAATGACTATATTTAGCTATAAAGCAAGTTTCAACAAATGTCTCACACACTATGCTTTCTGCTCTCTTTGCCATTAATTTGGAAACCAATCACAAGATAACTAGAAAGTCCCTACATTTAAGTGTTTGGAACACACTTCTAAATACCTGCACAAAATAAATCACAGTCAGAGTGGAAAATAATTTACATAGCAAAATAATAACAATACTGCATACCAGACCAAGATTTTTCTGATTTCAAAAATGACCAAAGCTTCAAACTGTTTCTCAACCAAAGATGGTTTTTGCCCCCAGGAGGACTTTAGGCAATGTACTGAGCCATTTACATTGTCCTCAGGGGGACTGAAGTGAGGCTGCTGGCAGTGAATAGAGGTATTGGATGCAAATGAGCACCTACAATGCAGAGGACAATCCCCCAGGAGAAGGAATTCTCTGACCCAAAAGGTCTATAGTGCTGAGAATGAGAAACCCTACTCCGCATCTTGAAGACTCCATTAGTGTTACAGAGCAAAACAAGGGCGGCCCGGGACGGTGATACTCTTACTGAAAGAGACTCAGGTCCCTCTTGTCCGCCGCCTTAAAGGAAAGATATCTCTCAATGCCAGAGATTCGTGAAAAGGAAAGGAAACATTTATTTAGTGCTATACAAACTTAAAGTAGTGACCTAATGCCTTTACCAAAATCTTAAAGTCCATTAAAACACCCACAAACGCACAGTCCTTCCTTCCCCCTTGTCCAGTATGGGGTACCGTATCTCAAGAAAGGAAATAGAAGTCCAGTCTCAGGCAAGGTCTGGTTCTTCCCAGTAATCCGTGCTCAGCTGGTAGGCCTCTCTCGGTTCTCAGCACCATCAGCTGTGTCGCCGTCCAGGCAGGATCTCCAATTAATCCAAAGCCATGCAGCACCGTCTCATGGCCTACTGGCAAGAGTTCTTTCACCCTTCTTCCAGGAAAAGTCTCTCTTGCTTCCCAGGCTGCGTGAGCAAAAGAAGCACCTCAAAGCCACATAGCCCTCTCCTACCAGAGCTGTGGGAGTCTGCACTCTGGCAAAACCGCGTGGTCCTCTCTCACAGGGCTGTGGGAGCCCTCTGCTCTGCCGAAAGCCACGTGGTTCTTCCTCACAGAGGTGTGAGAGCCCTCTGCTCTGCCAAAAGCTGCATGGCTCTCCCCCCTAGGGCTGCAACAGCCCTCTGCTCTGCCAAAAGCTGCGTGGTTCTCCCTTCACAGAGATGCAGGAGCCCTGTACTCAGCCAAATCCGAGTGGTTCTCCCCGCGCCAATCTTCCTCTGCAGCCCCACTTCTGACTCCTCCCACACTTGGCCACACCTGCCCTCAATCTGCTGTCCTTTCCAGCTTTTCTGGTCGCCATCGTGGGTATGGGCAGGTGTGGCCCCATGTTATGGAGCCAATCATCTCCAAGCTCTCACGCAGGAGCTGTAACTCGGGGAACCTGCCCCCCCCCAGTTACATCTTGGTGGGGAAGTTACTTCCATCCCCCTGGCTCAGAGCATGGCCATAGCTATTTAATATATCTATGTAGACAGTCAAAGGTTATAGATATGTTAAATGACCACACCCCAGAGGTTAGCTGCAGAGCTGTTGCTATGCAAAGCAGCTCTCAATGGGCCTGCTCCATTTGTCCCTTTCCCCCACCCACACCTGGGGGGACGTAGGACATCCTAGTATTTTCTGAACACCTTGAGTTCTGGGCCCCATTTTAAATGTCTTTTTGGGGTCCCCTGTAACAGGGGGCCTTTTTAGGCCACACCCTGTAACATTAGAACACAAACAGCATGTCCCTTTGCATTCTAGATCTCAGAGGCTGCCTTTCTTGGAACAGGAAGCCTGAAGCTGAAACCTAAACAACAAAAAAATGCCAGCCAACTTGCAAATGTCAGGGAGAAGTGTCCTAGGCAATAGATCAGGAGGCAAAGGAAGATCTGTCCACTTAGCAGACCAGATCACACTGTGACTAAACGCAGTGGTCCTCTGAGGATCTCTGCATCTTTCTATTGCTCACACATCACTTTAATAACTGATTCCTAATGTCACTTAAAATGAAGAGTCTTACTCTGTTAAGATTCCAGATTTCAACACCTGAAGTTTTCCTCTTTGAAAATGTGGACATTTGCTACATTCTGTGTTCCTCAGATTACCCACCCGGGAGCACACTTCCTGTCACAACATACTTCTCATTTCTAGAACACTGTGCTTCCAGGCCGTAAACTCATTTAAAATGTGGAGAGGGATGTTACTATTTTATTCAGTCATTAACATATTCATGGCTAACAAAGATAATTTTTCTAGGTCCTCACATTACCTCACTTCTTGTTTTCTTTCAAGCTTTCATTATTTCTAGGTCACCAACCGCTACAACCATGTAACGATCATTACTGCATGAGAGCAAGTTTACCTTCGTAACTCATGAGAATCAACAGAAAAGTATCACAAACAGAATGTAGTACAATGATGGGGAAATAACACGCAGAAATAAGTATGTAGAACTAGTAAAGTAAAGATATAATTTTTTAAAGACACAGTAACAACAAAACAGGTAAAAAAATAAAACCTTGGGATAAATTTAACAACAATGTACATGGTCATTGCAATTTCAAATACAGTCTATATAAACTGTATTTGAAATTGCTATGCAAGAACAGAAACTTTAACAAGTTAAAAATATCATATTGTTTTGGGGTTAAAAAATGGGTTTCACTATATATGCATTTACTGAAGTTATCGATAACTGAAATAAAATCTAGATAAATACAGAAAAGTGATCCCACAGGAAATGATCAGCTAAATTGGGACCTGAGATGTGTACCCCAGAAACACTCTGGCCCCCCCTTTCCTGCCCCCCACAGGGTGGTGGCATCTACCCCCCAACTCCCTCACCTCATAGCCTCCATGCAGCTCACCTCCTGCCCCTGGACTGTGCTGCTTGCATCACGTTAGGCTGTGAGCGTCACCTCATGACCGTGGAGACTTGCAGCCAGCTGCGCCTAACCTCCAGTCCATGTAGTTGTTGCTTTCTCCACCGGAACTACCCGCCCCTCACACCCGCCAGCCTGAATACACCTCCCACCCAGCCCCACCCACATCTGTGGCCCCCTCTCACCTCCAGCCCAGTCCTGCCTCTGACCTTAGACAGACCCCACCCTCAACTGTAATTTTGATTTTTAGTGGTCCATTTACACAAAACCAGCCAGGATTCAAGTATACTTGTGCACATGCAGTCTAATGAAGAAATACATTAATAATATGTACTTAACAAAATTAAAGACAACTCTAAAAAAGAGCTTCTTCAGACAATAAAAATAGAAGACACAAATGGGGAGAAAATATGAATTACCTAAAACATGGGGTGAAAAAAGGTCAAAAGTGAAAGAATGGGAACAGATACACAGGATGCTGCAAAAGCAGCCTTACAATTGTTCACATCGAAAATCATGTCATAATTTTTAAATAATAAGACAACAATAAACTTCGTTTTTCCTCCTCACGACTCTAACTCTACTTTTCCTCACCCTGTCTTATGCAAACATAGACCACATGAAAGTTTCATGACAACATGCAGTGGACTTTGAGGTAAAAACCCTAACTAGACATGATGAGCACGCCATGTCAATGAGTTTCATTTACCCAGAAGATCCAACTTCACCATGTACTTCATTTCATAAACTTAAATTATATAAACCTGAACACAGACACAAACAAAAATTTATAATCATAATAGATTAAACAAACCTCTCACTAAGAATATAGCATTCCTCTTACAGAAACAAGAGACCATCTCAAAAAATTCAGTAAGGATGTAAAAAACACCGTGAGCGGCAAACTGGATTCAACACTCACAGGTAACCAAGTACGCACTTTTCCTGCTGACCTGCACTAACGTGTTATTCCCCAAATGAACACAAGATGGCAGCAGAGATGCGCCCTTGCAACATTTTTTACCTCGACCATATTGTAATGCAAGTTGCAAAAAAATTCAAAGGATTGAAATTATATGAAGTATGTTTCTAGCTCTCATTGTACAAACTCTAGAAATTAGTTGTGAAGAGTAACTAGAAAGTTATTACAAGTTATGAAATACGTTTCTAAATAAACCTCAAAATGAATCACAATTGGAGTTAAAAAATAATTCCAACTAAATAATATTAAAATATATTACAAATCTATGGGAAAATATAGGAATAAATCCACACATGGGGGAAACAGTTGAAAATTCACATGTTTTGCATCCATACTACAAACCCAGAAAAATAAATTAAGTACTGGAAACTAGAAGAATGGAAATAGGCAAGGAGAGATGTCTGGAAGGATATATACTTAAAACAATAGCAGCTATTACCTGTTTGGGTTGGACTTTGAATTAATTTTTGTTTTTCTCTGGAATTCCAGTAAGCTGCGCCACCCCCCCAAAAAAAAAAGCATTCTCAGTTTGGGTAATAAAACAGTGTGAGAGGAAAACATAGCATAATTTAAGAACAATAAAAACCTGGGCTGTTGTGGAAACAACACCAGAGGCCTTTTCTCTGATCTCCTAGCCCAATGTCCTCACTCACAGGGGCCCCTTTTCCAAAGTTTGCTTTTTTTGTGTGCAACTGCAGCCAAACAGAGAGGAAATAATAGGAGCAGACCAGAATGGGCAGAGCAGCACTGAGCTGCACAGCCTGAAGGGGAACTTGCCCCGGGATTGCCTCACTCCAGGGCTCCCTCACAGCCCAGAAGCTTCACAACTAAGCAGCAGCAGCAGCACTGGGCGGACCCACAGATGTGCTGCTTCGTGATTCACCTGTAACAACACTGAGCTCCCCAACAGCCATGCTGCACTCACAGCCATAAGTACCAAAACTGAGCTATTTGCACTCAATAGAGTTTCCTTCATCCCCACACCCCAACTCTGGAACTCCTGCTGGCAATGAATTGGAGCCAATGACCATCACTTCAGATACCAGGTGCCACAGACAGACTTAGGACCCAGACAGAGAACCTGAACTACAGAACCTGGGCCCCAGAGCAGACCCAGAACCAAAAGCAAACCCCACACTCTGGCCCCAATCCCAAAACTGTTCCCAAGACCCAGGCAAGACCATCGACCCTGGATGCCAGACCCCAGACACCAGAGACTGATGGCAAACACTGGACACCAGATTCCACACATCAGAGGTAGCCAGAGCTGCACATGGACCCCACACACCCACCCAGGACACAAAGGCACACCCAAAGACTCCAGATACCAGACACACAAACACAGATTCAACCCCAGGCCACAGGCACAGGGGACAGAACCCAGATTTGTAACCAGGACCCCACAGCCAGACTCCAGAGCTGGAGCTGGGCAACAGAGCCCAGGTGCCAGATGCAGGAGTGGAAACAGAGCCAGGAGCTGATAAAGAACATCCCTGACTCTCTAAGTCCAAGCAGCTGGCCTCAGAAATAGTTTTTCACGCCAATGTAAGTGTACAGGGAGAGAAAATAACTCCTGGCACTACTGAACTACACCAAGCCCTGTAAAAATAGACCAAAAGTGCTGACAGAGCAAAAATTAACATAAATGCTTACTTTTGCCAGATGTCCATGATCTCTCAGAAGCTACACTTTCCAGAAGTTAGTGTCCCAGCCACGAATGTCACATGGCTGGCTCACAAAACCTGTGAGGGAATAAAAAATTGTTTTTGTCATATTTTTTTATGTTCTAACGGCTGGGATTGAGGCAGGAGACAGCATAGGAAGAACTCTGAGACTGCAATACTGTCACTGGCCAGCATTTAGCACCCCGGTTGCCAGGAAACGCCTTTTACCAATTAGAAAAACAAATAGTAAACTGAGGCAGGAAGGAGGACAGAGACAAGTCTCACATGCTAACTCAGCAGTCCTGAGCCTGGTCTGATAAAATTGCCAGGTGTTCCAACATCACAAGAAACACTATCTTAGCAAGAAAGAAGGAAAGTCTTTAAAGTTGTATGTAATATTTCCACAATCTGGGAAAGAAAAGCTTGAAACTGGGCTTTCATCCCAAAGCCTGAATGTGGGAGAGGGTCCCCGGTGCCCAAAGAAAGAACCCATAAAACAACTTTGGTTAATTGCCTACCTCTAGTCACTATCTGTCTTACAAGGGAGTCCCTGATGCATACGGAAAGAGCCCATAAATAACTTCAGAAAGTGCCCCAATTTTAATTAACTGCCTCCTGACCTGTATTTGTTTTACAACTGGATGACCAGTGGAGTCTGGAGCAAGATATGGATTCAGGCTGACAGAACCTCACACATCCCTAAGTTTGAGTAGTCACATTCCCCCAGGAAAGCTGGTGG
>PVIA01018416.1:0-12904 GCA_004024845.1 Tonatia bakeri | reverse complement strand
CCTCCACTGCCTCCCACAAGCAAACTGGGCCCTTGCTGTGCTGGCTCCCGGGCGGTGGGCTGGTGTACTTTCTCGGACTCTGTGGGTCTCCCCGAGAGGTCTCCTGTGAGGCTGGGAGAGTCTCCCGGCCTCAGTTCCCAGACGGGGCTCTTAAGCTTAGAAATGCGGCGGCGCTGCCCGTTTTTCACTTAGTTCGTGCACAAACGTGTGGCTGCGGACAGCCAGCTGCCCTGCACCCCTCACTGGGTCTGCTAGTCACCTCCGCGCTTCCACGCCCAGCGTCCGCCACCGGTCCGTCCGCTGCCGCTGCCGTCTGCGCCCTGCACGCCTGCGCCCGCCAGCCAGCGCCTCTTCCCGCAGGGAACCCTCAACCCCACTTCGCCGGCCTCCCGACTCCGCCGCTCCTTACCGGTCTGGATGTACTGGAGCCCGACTTCTGTTCAATTAATTTCCCTCTGTTCTGGTTGTTAATTGTTTCTCAATCTTTGTTGTCTTCAGTCTTGGTTGCGCGAAGAAGCACAGTGCGACTGCCTATGCCTCCATCTTGGCCGGAACTCTATGCACCACTTCTTTATCCATTTTGTCTTTTGGTGGAACATACTGTATTTTTTCAGGTATAATGCCCACCCATGTTTTTGTGCACATTATACATGGGGTTATTATGCCATTATACCTGTGGTATGTATTTATTATACTTGTGTATAATGCACATCCTTATTTTTCCCTCAAAAATTTGGACAAAAAAGTGTACATTATACACAGCAAAATATGGTAGATTGCTTCCATATCTTGGCTATTGTAAATAATGCTGCAGTGAACATAGATGCATATATCTTTTTGGATTAGTGTATTGGATCTCCTTGAATTAATACCCAGAAGTGGAGTTGCTGGACCATATGATAGTTTTATTATCTTTTGAGGGGTCTGCATACTGATTTTCATAGTGGCTGTATCAATTTGAATTTTCACAAACAGTGCACAAGGCTCTCCTTTTCTCCACATCCTTGCCAACACTTGTTTGTTGATTTATTAACGATAGCATTTTGATAGGTGTGAAGTAATGGTTCTTATTTTAACTTTATTTCTATTGACACTATTACAGATGTCCCCTTCCTGCCTCCCCGCCTTTGCCCACCCAACCCTATCCTCCCTTTTCTCTGGTCATCATCACACTGTTGTCTGTTTATATATGTTATGCTAGGTTGTCTAAGCCCTTTACCTTTCATCTTGTGCCCCCTCCCCTCTCCTCTGACAGCTACCAGTCTGTTTCATGTATTTATGCTTCTGTTTGTATTTTTTCACCAGTTTATTATTAGGTTTTAATTTGTTTTCTCTGATGATAAGTGATATTGTGCATCTTTACATATGTCTATTGGCCATCTGTATGTCCTCTTTGGAAAAATGTCTGTTAACATTCTCTGCCCATTTTTAAATCAGATTGTCTTTTCATGTTAAGTTGTATGAGTTCCTTGTATATTTGGGATATTAACCCCTGTCAAATGTATAATTGGAAAATAACTTCTCCCAGTCAGTAGTTTCTTTTTTTGTTTGTTGATGATTTTCTTTGCTGTGCAAAAACATTTTGTTTGATGTGGTCCCTTTTGTTTTTTTTTGTTTGTTTGTTTCCTTTTCCTGAGGAGACCTACACCCGAAAGTTATTATGAAGAGCAAGTCAGAGAGGTTGCTATCTCTGTTTTCCTCTAGGAGTTTTATGGTTTTGGGTCTTACTTTTAAGTTTTTCATCCAGTTTGGGCTTATTCTTTTATAAGAAAGTGGTCTTGTTTCTTTCTTTTTTTTTTTTTACATATAATAATCCAGTTCTCCCAACACTATTTATTGAAGAGACTATCGTTACCACATTGTATATTCTTGCTTTCTTTGTCAATTATTAATGCACTGAATAGGCATCAATTAATTTTTGGGCTCTTTAATCTGTTCCACTGACCAGTGTGTCTATTTTTATGCCATTACCATGCCGTTTTAATTACAATAACCCTGCAGTATAGTTTGATATCTAGTGTAATTCTTCCAGCTTTGTTCTTCTTTATATTATTTTAGTTATTCAGCTATTATAGTTCAATATAAATTTTAGGGTTTGTATGAAATAGTTCTAGTTCTGTGAAATGTGCCACTAGTATCTTGATAGGAATTGAACTGAATGCATAGATTGTTTTATGTAGTATGGATGTTGTAATGTTAACTTTATTAACAAACACAAGATGTATTTCCATCGGCTATATTTGTCCTGTATAATGCACACCCACATTTCTGTGTGCATTATACACAGGATTATTTTACCCATGGTATGTAGTCATTATACCCATGTATAATGTGCATCCTTATTTTCCCTAAAAATTTTGGCTCAAAAAGTGTGCATTATACATAGTAAAACATGGTATTTGCATCTCCTCCAATTACTTTCTTCAATGTCTCATAATTTTCTGAGTATAGGTCTTTTACCTCCTTGATTTTTCTGATGCAATTTTAAATGAAATAGTTTTCTTAATTTCTCTTTATGATAGCTTATTAGTGGTTTTAAAAAACACAGCCAATTTCTGAATATTAACTTTATATTCTTTTACTTTATTGAATTCATTTATCAGTTATATTTTCTGGTGGACTCTTTCAGGTTTTATATATAGTATCATGTCATCTCTAATAATGACAATTTACTTCTCTCCAATTTGAATGCTTTTATTTTCTTTATTTTTTGTTTGTTTGATTGCTGTTGCTAGGACTTCCAATACTGTGTTGTATAGAAGTGGTGAAAAGTGACATTCTTATCTTGTTCCTGATCTTAAGAAAAATGTTTTAGCTTCTTCCTGTTGAGTTTGTTAGCTGTGGGTTTGTCATGTGGTTTTTATTATGTTGAGGTTTTTCTCCCTATTCCCACTCAACTGAGAATTTTTATCCTAAATGGATCCTGAATTTTGTCAAATGTTTTTCTGAATTTATTGATATGATTATATAATTTTTATCCTTCACTTTGTTGATGTGGTATGTCATGTTAATTGATTTGCATCCCAAGAATAAATCCCACTTGGTAATGGTATATGATCTTTAAAATGTATTGCTGAATCCTGTTTGAATATTTAATTTTGTTCATTATCAGTCTTTCCAGATTTTCTGTTCCTTCTTGATTCCATTGTGGAAGATTGTTTCTAGAAATTTATCCATTTCTTTCATGTTTAATTTGTTGGCATGTAATTGTTTGTAGTATTTTCTTATGGTCCTCTTTATTTCTGTGGTATCATCACTTTTGTTTTATTTCCGATTTTATTGGGGGGGGGCTTTCTCTTTATATATATTTTTTGATGAGCCTGTCTAAAGGTTTAAAGAATCATCTCTTGGTTTCACTGATCTTTTGAATTTTTTTAGACTATTTTATCTATATTTGCTCTGATCTTTATTAATTTCTTTCTTCTGCTCACTCTGGGCTTTATTTTTCTTTCTCTAATTCCTTTAGGTTTAAGTTTAGATCATTTATTAGAGATTTTTCTTCAGGTAGGCTTGTATTATTGTGAGTTTTCCTTTTAGGATGGCTTTTTCATAGAATTTGGGTCATTGTATTTTCATTATTAATTATGTCAAGGTGTCTTTCCACTTCTTTGATCTCATTATTAATGCAGTCATTGTTTAGTATCATGCTATTTAGCTTCATGAGTTCTTTCTTTTAGTTCTTATTGTAATTGATTTTTAGTTTCATATCTCTGTGATAGAAAAGATGCTTGATTTGATTTCAATCTTTTTATATGTTTACAAGGGTTATATCCTCTTGGATTGATCCCCTTATCATTATGTGATGGTTTTGTCTCTCCTTGTAGCCTTTGTTTTAAAATCTTGTCTCATTTAATATTGGTATACCAGTTGTTTTTTAATTAACAAAATTTAAATTACAGTTAGCATTTAATATTATAATAGGTTTAGGTGTACAGAACAGTGATTAGACATTTTTTATTGTTGTTTAAGTACAGTTGTCTTCATTTTCACCCAACCATGACCCCCACCCCCACCTCCCACCCTCAAACCTACCCCCTATGGCTTCGTCCATGTGTCCTTTAAATGTGTTACTTGATAGCCCTTTCCTATTATCTCCTATTATCCCTTCTCGTTCCTATCTGGTTACTGTCAGTTTGTTCTTTATTTTAATGTCTGATTGTATTTTGCTTGCTTATTTGTTTTGTTGACTAGTTTCCACTTATAGGTGGGATCATATGGTATTTGTCTTTTACCACCTGGCTTATTTCACTTAGCATAATGCTCTCCAGTTTCATTCATGTTGTTGTAAAGGGTAGGAGCTCCTTCTTTCTTTCTGCTGTGTAGAATTCCATTGTGTAAATTTTCACAATATTTTGATCCACTAACTTACTGATGGGCACTTAGGTTGCTTCCAGCACTTGGCTATTGTAAATTGTGCTGCTATGAACATTGGGGTGCATATGCTTTTGATTTGGTGTTTCAGGATTCTTAGGGTATAATCCCAGCAGTGGAATTACTAAGTCAAAAGGCAGTTCCATTTTTAGTTGTTTTTTTAAATATATTTTATTGATTATTCTATTACAGTTGTCCCATTCCCCCCCCTTTATTCTCCTGCACCCTGCACACACCCTCCCACCCACATTTCTCCCCTTTAGTTCATGTCAGTGGTTTGTACATATAAGTTCTTTGGCTTCTCCATTTCCTATACTATTCTTAACCTCCCCTTGTATATTTTCTACCTACTATTTATGCTACTTATTCTCTGTACCTTCCCTACTCCCCCTCCCCCATTATACCCATCCATGTGATCTCCATTTCTGTGACTCTGTTCCTGTTCTAGTTGTTTTCTTAGTTGTTTTTGTTTTTTTAGGTATGGTTGTTAATAGCTGTGAGTTTGTTCTCATTTACTGTTTATATTTTTTAATTTTTTCTTAGATAAGTCCCTTTAACATTTCATATAGTAAGGGCTGGGTGATGATGAACTCCTTTAACTTGACCTTATCTAGAAAGCACTTTATCTGCCCTTTTATTATAAATGATAGCTTTGCTTGATAGGGTAATCTTGGATGTAGGTCCTTGTCTTTCGTGACTTGGAATACTTTCTAGCCCCTTCTTGCCTGCAAGGGTTTTTTTTTGAGAACTCAGTTGATAGTCTAATGGGCATCCTTTTGTAGTTAACTGTCTCCTTTTCTCTTGCTGCTTTTAAGATTCTTTCCTTATCTTTAATTTTGGCTAATGAAATTATGATGTGCCTTGGTGTGTTCCTCCTTGGGTTCAACTTCTTTGGGACTCTGAGCTTCCTGGACTTCCTGGAAGGATATTTCCTTTGTCAGATTGGAGAAGTTCTCTTTCATTATTTGTTCAAATAAGTTTCAATTTCTTGGTCTTCCTCTTCTTCTAGCACCGCTATGATTTGGATGTTGTAATGTTTAAAGATGTCCTGGAGGTTCACAAGCCTCCTTTTTGAATTATGTTCTGATTGAGTGTTTCTTTCTTCCTTCTATTCCAAACCGTTGATCTTGGTTTTCCTTCCCTTCATTGTTGGTTCCCTGTAGATTTTTTTTTCAAGCAACAAATATTTATTGAGTGCCTATTATGTACCAAGCACTGTTCTAGAACACCCCTAAAAGAATAAAAGAGGCAGAAGATGCAAATTCTGAGGGAGAGTAAAGGGGCAGTTGAAGACGAAGGCTAAAGGAACTGAGAAGCCTGAGTGATGGATGTGGCCTTAAGCCTCCTCTTCTGCCTCCTCACCGAAATCCTCCTCCTCTTCTACAGTGGCATCCTGGTATTGCTGGTACTCTGAGACAAGGTCATTCATCTTGCTCTCAGCCTCGGTGAACTCCATCTCGTCCATGCCTTCACCCATGTACCAATGCAGGAAAGCCTTCCGGCAGAACATGGCTGTGAACTGCTCTGAGATGCCCTTAAACAGCTCCTGGATAGCCATTCTGTTGCCAATGAAGGTGACTGCCATCTTCAGACCACGGGGTGGGATATCGCAGACAGGTGTCTTGACGTTGTTGGGGATCCACTCCACAAAGTAGCTGCTATTCTTGTTTTACACATTGAGCATCTGCTCATCCACCTCCTTCATGGACATCTGCCCATGGAAGACAGCAGCCACGGTGAGGTACCAGCCATGGCGGGGGTCACAGGCAGCCATCATGTTCTTGGCATCAAATACCTGCTGGGTGAGTTCTGGTACAGTGAGAGCCCGGTATTGCTGGCTTCCACAGCTGGTTAGAGGGGCAAAGCCAGGCATGAAGAAGTGGAGGTGTGGGAAGGGGACCATGTTGACTGCCAGCTTACAAAGTTCAGCATTGAGTTGGCCAGGGAAGTGGAGGCAGGTGGTCACCCCACTCATGGTGGCTGAGACAAGGTGGTTCAGGTCGCCATAGGTTGGCATGGTCAGCTTTAGGGTGCGGAAGCAGATGTCATAAAGAGCCTCATTATCAATGCAGTAGGTCTCATCAGTATTCTCTACCAATTGATGGACAGAGAGGGTGACATTGTAGGGTTCAACCACAGTGTCAGACACTTTGGGTGAAGGTACCACACTGAAGGTGTTCATGATGCGATCAGGATACTCCTCACGGATCTTGCTGATGAGCAAGGTGCCCATTCCAGAGCCTGTGCCCCCACCCAGTGAGTGGGTCAGCTGGGGAAGTGGGTCCTGTGGGGAAGCCCTGCAGGCAGTCACAGCTTTCGGCCTCCTTCCGCACCACATCCAGGACTGAGTCAACCAGTTCAGCCCCCTCTGTATAGTGGCCCTTGGCCCAGTTGTTTTCTGCCCCAGACTGACCAAAAACAAAGTTGTCTGGTCTGAAGATCTGGCCAAAAGGACCTGAGCGAACCAAGTCTGTGGTATCAGGTTCTAAATCCACCAAGATAGCTCGAGGAACATATTTTCCACCTGTGGCTTCATTGTAATACACGGAGATTCGATCCAGCTGCAGATCGCTGTCCCCGTGGTAGGTGCCAGTAGGGTCGATGCTATGTTCATCACTGATCACCTCCCAGAACTTGGCACCGATCTGGTTGCCACACTGACCTGCCCGGATGTGTACGATTTCCCTCATGGTTCAAATTAAAAATTTTTGCTCACCTCAAAAAAAATGGGGCAAGAAAAATATGTAATTTTTTTTCTCTGCTGCTGCTCACAGGCCGATAGAATAAGACGTGCCCCGGAGGCTGGAGCAGCGCGGTCCAAACTCAGCAACAGGAAGGTTCTATATTTTTCTTTATTTCACATAATGCAACCTTCATTGCTGCCTGGGTCTTTTTTATGCTGTTGAAGTACCCATTGAGTTCCTGGAGCATCCTGATAGCCAACGTTTTGAACTGTGCATCTGATAGTTTGGCTATCTCTTCATCACTTAGTTGTATTTTTTCTGGAGTTTTGATCTGTTCTTTCATTTGGGCCTTTTTTTTTTCCCCTCAGAGTGCCTGTTATGTACCAAGGAAGAGCCTTAGGTGTTCACTACTGTGGGACAACCCACATCACGTTGTGGCACTGTATATGGGGGAGGGGTCCAAAAGGGAACACCACCACTTGCTCCTCTCTCTGCTTGTTTTCGGTCACTTCCCCTGCTACCCATAATCAAATTAGGCCCTTCTGGTGCTGATTCCTGGGTGTGTGGGTTTGTGTATGTTCTGGGATCCCGTGGGTCTCTCCAATGACCTCTCCTGTGATGCTGGGAGTTTCTCCTGCTGTCGCCTAAACCCCACAGGTTTTTTCAGAGGATTTGAGGCTTTATTTCCCCACACTGGAGCCCTGGGTCTGTCTCCCTCTCCAGTTGTTCCTCCCAGCTCTGCAAGTGAATGTGGGACCACCCAGTGCATGCCACTGCCTTGCCCAGTCTGCCAGGTGCTGCCTTGCCCTCCCAGGTCCTCCAGCAGCTGCCTTGCTGAGAGTCCTCCACCTGGCAGCCCGTCTCCACCACTCCTAACTGTCTGCATGAATGTTTCTTCTTTAACTCCTTGGTTGTCAGACTTCCATACAGTTTGATTTTCTGGCTATTCTGGTGTGTTTTTTTTTGTTTTTAAATTTGTTGTTGTCCTTCTTTTGCTTGTGCGAGGAGGCATGGTGTGTCTACCTATACCTCCATCTTGGCTGGAATTCCATTTTTAGTTTTCTGAAGAAATACCATAGTGTTTTCCACAGTGGCTGCACCAGTCTGCATTCCCACGAACAGTGTTCCCTTTTCACCAAAACCTCACCAGCACTTGTTTATTGATTTATTAATGATGGCCATTCTGACCAGTGTGTATTCTGCCTTTGTCTTTATGCAGCTTAGATGTGTCTCCTGAGGGCAGCATATGGTTGAGTTTTGTTTTTTTGATCCAGTCTGCTGATATCTGCCTCTCTAATGGTGAATTCAGTCCATTTACATTTAGAGTCCCATTTGTTTATTCTGTCCTTTACATCTATTGCTCTAGGGAGTATATCAGTGAAAATATCGTTGTGTGGGATATCTGAAATATCCTTACCTACGTTCTCCTCTTGGACTTTTATTGTGTCATGATTTAAGTCTTTTTTCCATCTTGAGTTTATTTTTGCATATGGTGTAAGTTCATTTTTTGCATGCACTTGTCCAGATCTCCAGACATCATTTACTGAAGAAGCAATTTTTACTCCATTTCACATTCCTGCCCCTTTTGTCCAATTTTAATTGACCATAGTGACATAGGTTTATTTCTGGCCTTCTATTATGATCCATTGCTCTGTGAGGTTTATTTTTGTGCAAGTGCCAGAATGTTTTGATTATATTTGGCTTGTAATATAGTTTGATATAAGGTATTGTGATCCCTTCTACTTTGTTCACCTTTCTCAAAATTGTTGACTGGTCATTTATGGTTCCATGTAAATTTTTGAAATGTTTGTTCTATTTCTGTGAAATATGTCATTGGTATTTTCATAAGGATTGTGTTAAATCTATAAATTCCTTTGGGTACTATGGACGTTTTGAGGATGTTAATTCTTCCAATCCATGAACACAGTATATGCTTCCATTTATTTGTGTCTTCCTTAATTTCTTTCTTCAATGTTGTGTGGTTTTCTGAGTATAGGTGTTTTACCTCCTTGGTCAGGTTTATTACATTCTTAATTTTTTTCATTGCTACAGGAAATAGGATTTTTTTTCCCTGATATCTGTTCCTGATATTTTCTTGTTAGTGTCCTCAAATGCCTTCAATTTCTTAATATTGACTTTGTACTCCGCTGTTTTGCCAAATTCATTTATTAGGTCGAGTATTTTTTCAGTGGAGTCTCTAGGGTTTTCTATGTACACTATCATGTCATCTACAAACAGTGACAGCATTACTTCTTCACTTCCAATTTGGATGCCTTTTATTGTTTTTATTTCTTTTAGATTTTATTTATTTATTTTTAGAGAGATGAAGGGAGGGAAATAGGGAGAGAAACATCAAATGTGTGCTTACCTGTCAAGCACCTGCTACTGGGTACCTGGACTGCAAAACAGGCATGTGCAATGACTGGGAATAGAACCAGTGACCCTTTGGTTCCCAATCTGGTGCTCAATACATAAAGCCACAAAAGCCAATACTGGATATATTATATTATATTAATTATATTATATTATATTAATTATATTATATTATTTTACTTCATTTTTATTTTATTATTTTACTTTATATTATATTATATTTTATTTTAATTTAATTTATTATTTTATTTTATTTTTCCTGGTTTATTATTTTTTATATTTTAATTGTTGTTCAAGTACAGCTTTCTGCTT
Source organism: Tonatia bakeri (assembly GCA_004024845.1). NCBI lineage: Eukaryota > Metazoa > Chordata > Mammalia > Chiroptera > Phyllostomidae > Tonatia > Tonatia bakeri. Next base: position 3,164 of record PVIA01018416.1, on the reverse strand, counting down.
TTACCCCCAGCCCACCTCCCTCCTGTTTCCACCCCCTTATTATTGTCCATGTGTCCTTTATATTTGTTCTTCCAAACCCTTCACCCTTTTCCCATGAAATTCCCTCCATTCCCCCTCTTGTCACTGTCAGGCTGTTCTCAATTTGTTTTTGGTTATATTTTGTCTGTTTGTTTGTTTTGTTGATCAGGTTCCTGTTAAAGGTGAGATCATATGATATTTTGTCTTTCACTGCCTGGCTTATTTCCCCTAGCATAATGCTTTCCAGTTCCACCCATGCTGTCACAAAGAGTAGGAGCTCCTTCTTTCTTTCTGCTGCATAGAATTCCAGTGTGTAAATGTACCATAGTTTTTTGATCCATTCATTTACTGATGAGCACCTAGGCTGCTTCCAGCACATGGCTATTGTAAATAGTGCTGCTATGAACATTGGGGTGCACAGGTTCTTTTGGATTGGTGTTTCAGGGTTCTTAGGATATAATCCTAGGAGTGGAGTAGCTGGGTCAAAGGCAGTGCATTTTGAGTTTTGTGAGGAAATTCCATACTGTTTTCCATAGTGGTTGTACCAGTCTGCAATCCCACCAACAGTGCACTAGGGTCCCCTTTTCTCCACAACCTCTCCAACACTTGTTGTTTGTTGCTTTGTTTATGATGGCCATTCTGACTGGTGGGAGGTGGTATTTCATTGTGCTTTTAATTTGCATCTCTATGATAGCTAGCGATATTGAACATCGTTTTATGTGTCTCTGGATCCTCTGTATGTCCTCCTTGGAGAAGTGTCTGTTCAAGTCCTTTGCCCATGTTTTAATTGGGTTGCTTGTCTTCTTAGAGTGGAGTCCTGTGAGTTCTTTATATTTTTTGGAGATTAAACCCTTGTCTGAGGTATCATTGGCATATATGTTTTCCCATACAGTTTGTTCTCTTCTTATTTTAATACTGTTTTCTTTACCCTTGCAGAAGCTTTTTATTTTTATCATATCCCATTTGATTATTCTTTCCTTTATGTCTTTTTCTCTAGGGGACCTATCAGTGAAAATATTGCTGTGTGAAATATCTGAGATTTTCCTGCGTATGTTCTTCTCTAGCACTTTAATGGTGTCACAACTTATATTTAAATCTTTTATCCACCTTGAATTTATTTTTGTGTATGGTGTAAGCTGTTCCTGGAGGGTTTTTTTTTTTTTTTTTTTTTTTTTTTTTTTTTTTTTTTTTTTTTTTTTTTTTTTTTTTTTTTTTTTTTTTTTTTTTTTTTTTTTTTGCATGTAGCTGTCCAGCTCTCCCAAAACCATTTGTGGAAGAGGCTATTCCTACTCAATTTTATGCCTTTGCCCCCGTTTTTTAATATTAATTGACCATAGAGTCAGGTTTATTTTTGGGCTCTCTGTTCTGTTCCATTGGTCTCTGTGTCTGTTCTTATGCCAGTACCAGGCTGTTTTGATTACAGTGGCCTTGTAATACAGTTTGATATCAGGTATTGTGATCCTTCCTACTTTGCTCTCCTTTCTCAAAATTGCAGCAGCTATTCTGGTTCGTTTATGGTCCATATAAATTTTTGAAGTGTTTATTCTATGTCTGTGACATATGCCATTGGTATTTTAATAGGTATTGCATTAAAGTTATCATTTGCTTTGGGTAGTATGCACATTTTGATGATGTGGATTCTTCCAATCCATGAACACAGTATATGTTTCCATTTGTTTGTGTCTTCCTTAATTTATTTCTTCAGTGTTGTGTAGTTTTCTGAGTACAGATCTTTTACCTCATTGGTTAAGTTTATTCCTAGGTATTTTGTTCTTCTTGTTGCTATATCAAATGGGATTTTTTTCCTGATTTCTACTTCTGATTGTTGTTATACAAAAATGCCTTTGATTACTGGATATTAACTATGTATCCCACTGTTTTTGCCAAATTCATTTATTAGGTTGAGCAGTTCTTTGGCAGAGTCTATAGCATTTTCTATGTGCACTATCATGTCATCTGCAAACAATCACAGGTTTGTTTCCTCCTTTCTGACTTGGATTCCTTTTATTTCCTTTTCTTGTCTGATTGCTGTGCCTAAAACTTCTGATACTATATTGAACAGAAGTGGTGAAAGTGGACAACCTTGTCTTGTTCCTGATCTTAGTGGAAAAATTTTAGTTTTTGCCCATTGACTATGATGTTGTCTGTAGGTCTCTCATATATGGCCATTATTATGTTGAGGAATGCTCCTTCCATTTCCACTTTGCTGAGTGTTTTTATCATAAATGGGTGCTGTACCTTCAAAATGCTTTTTCTGCATCTATTGATATGATGACGTGATTTTTCTCTTTGTTTTTGTTTATGTGATATATTACATCTACTGATTTGAGTATATTGAACCATCCTTGCATCCCTGAAATGAATCCCACTTGGTCATGGTGTATGATATTTTTAGTGTATTGTTGGATGTGGTTTGCCAATATTTTGTTGAGGATTTCAGCATCTATGTTCATCAGCAATATTGGCCTGTAGTTTTCTTTCTTTGTTGTTTCTTTATCTGGTTTTGGGATATGGATGATGCTGGCCTCATAAAAAGAGTTTGGGAGTCTTCCATGTTTTTGGATTTTTTGGAATAGTCTGTGAAGGATAGGAGTTAGCTCTTCCTTACCTGCTTTGTAGAATTCTCCTGTGAAACCGTCTGGTGTAGGGCTTTTGTGTGTTGGGAGTTTTTTGGGTATTGCATCAATTTCATGTGCTATTATTGGTCTGTTCAGGCTTTCTGCTTCTTCTTCACTGAGTTTTGGAAGATTATATATTTTTTTATTCTTTATTGATTATGCTATTACAGTTGGCCCATTTTCCCCCTTCACTCCACTCCACCCTGCCCATCCCCTCCCACCCACATTCCCCCCTTTAGTTCATGTCCATGTGTCATAAGTTCTTTAGTGTCTACATGTCCCATACTATTCTTACCCTCACCCTGTCTATTTTCTACCTACTGTCTATGCTACTTATTCTCTATATCTTTTCCCCCTCTCTCCTCCTCCCACTTCCCTGTTGCTAACCCTCCATTTGATAACTTTTTTTTTTTACTGTTCATATTTTTAATCTTCTTTTTCTTAGGTAAGTCCCTTTAACATTTCATGAACTAAGGGCTTGGTGATGATGAACTCCTTTAACTTGGCCTTGTCTGAGAAGCACTTTAT
>PVIA01018415.1:0-12872 GCA_004024845.1 Tonatia bakeri | reverse complement strand
GTAGTATGGACATTTTAATGATATTAATTCTCCCAATCCATGAACATGGTATATGTTTCCATTTGTTTGTGTCTTCCTTGATTTCTTTCCGCAGTGGTATATAGTTTTCTGAATACAGGTCTTTTACCTCTTTGGTTAGGTTTATACCTAGATATTTTATTTTTCTTTTTGCTATTTCAAATGGGATTTTTTCCTTGATCTTCAATCATATTTCTTGAGGCAAACCAAATAGGTGTTCATACATTGTATATACCATGTGGTTTAAAATATCCTTTTACATTTTATTTGTAATTTGCTTTTATTAATGTCTTATTTCTCTACCCCTCCCTCTGCAGCATGTTGGAATGTCTCATTTTAGCAGTTTTTAATGCCTTCTTTACTGGTTTATAACAGATGGTTCTGAACTTATTACTCTATAAATATAGATTATATTATTTTTTTCTGAGTGAATTACTTTGTATCAGTTTCTGATGAAGTTCACCTGCCACATTTCAAAATGTTCTTGTCAAATAGCAGACCCAACAAAATTTTCATTTTTATCTTTTGTGCTTTACATCTTGCCATGCTTTTCTTTTTATTACATAAATGCTTATGGGCAGAAAGCACTAATTTTATGTCAGTTTAAAGCTTCAAACACATTGATAACACAAAAATAAATAAATAAAATCAAGTTTCAGCCAAGATGGAGGCATAGGTAGAAATGTTTCACTTCCCTGCACAACCAAAAGAAGTATAACAACCAATCTAAAAACAATAAATAACCATAAGTGCCAGAAAATCAAACTGCATGGAACTCTGACAGCCAAGGTGTTAAAGAAACATTCACTTGGACTAGTAGGAGGAGCAACGGGCACTTGAGCAGAGAGGATGCATGGTGGTGGACCACATGGGTGAGGTGGGGCTGGCTGAATGGGAAACTAAAGACTCAGATCTATCTGGAAACTACTCTGGGGGGTTGCTATGGTGGGAGAAATTCCCAGTCTCACATGAGACAGTTCATTGGAAAGTGGGACTAGAGCAGAGCGAATAAGTGGCTTTGTTCCCTCTCTGACCCCTTCCCCACAGACACCACCACAATGCAGCAAAGAGGGTTGCTTCACCCTAGTGAATACCTAATGCCCTTCCCCCTTACAACATAACAGGTGCACTGAGACAAGTAATACAGCTCAAATGAAAGAACAGATCAAAACTTCAAAAACAGAACTAACTGATGAAGAGATAGCCAAACTAGCAGATGCAGAGTTCAATCAGGTAATCAGGATGCTCACAGAACTGACTGAGCTTGCTTACAAAATGAAGGAAGAAATGAAGGCTACCCAAAGTGAAATTAAACAAAATATACAAAGAACCAATGGTAAAGAAAAGAAAACTGGACTCAAATGAACAATTTGGAACAGAAGGAAGAAATAAACATTCGACTGGAACAGAATGAAGAAACAAGAATTTAAAAATATGAGGAGCATTTTAGGAACCTCTGTGACAATTTTAAGAGCTCTAACATCAGAATTTTAGGGGTGCCAGAAGGACTATAACAAGAGCAAGAAGTTGAAAACTTATTTGAACAAATAATAAAGGAAAACTTTCCAGTCTGGTGAAGGAAATAAACTTCAAGGAAGTCCAGGAATCCCAGAGAGTCCCAAAATATTGGACCCAAAGGGGAACACACCAAGGCACATCATCATCAAGTTACCCAGGATTAAAGATAAAGGGAGAATCTTAAAAGCAGCAAGAGGAAAAGAGAGAGTTACCTACAAAGGAATGCCTATAAGACTATGAGTTGATTTCTCAAAAGAAACCTTACAGGCAAGAAGGACCTAGAAAGAAGTTTTTGAAGTCATGAAAGGCAAGGAACTACATCCAAGATTACTCTATCCAGGAAAGCTATCATTTAGAATGGAAGGGCCGATAAAGTGCTTCCCAGACAAGGTCAAGTTAAAGGAGTTCATTATCATCAAGCCCTTATATGAAATGTTAAAGGGGCTTATCTAAGAAATAAAAGAAGATAAAAAACTATGAACAGTAAAATGACAATAAACTCACAACTATCAACAGCTGAACCTAAAAAACAAAAACAAAACTAAGCAAACAACAAGAACAGAAAAAGGACCAGAGAAATGGAGAGCACATTGAGGGTTTTCAGTGGGGAAGGGAAGGGCAAGGATGGGAGGAAGGTACTGGGAATAAGAAGAATAATTGGTAGGCATAAAATAGGTGGGGAGAGGTTAAGAATGGAACAGGAAACAGAGAAGTCAAAAAACTTATATGTACAACCCATAAACATGAACTAAGGTGGGGGGAATGCTGCAGGGTTGGGGTGTGCGGGGCAGAAGGGGGATGAAGGGGAGAAAAAATAGGAAAACTGTAATAGCATAATTAATAAAATATACTTAAGAATAAATGAAAAAGAAACTGGAAAAATAATTCTGTGAAAGCAAAAAAAAAAAACAAAAATCCTTTTGGGTAAAAAAAATCACATTTTAAGATTTGACTTATTTAGATTTACTGGAACAGTGATGTGCTTGTAATAAAGCCCTGCCATCCAGATATTTCAGTACTAGGCCACATGATCAGAAACCCAAAAAGTGTGGAGCTCACACAAATCTTTTTAAAAAGGATAATAATGGTGAAATGGTGTTAGTTATTAAGATATTAATAACTGTTTTATAGTTATAGTTATAATAAGATATTAAATTGCTGTTTTAGCAATAATACAAAAAGTAGGCCAAAAGAATGGTTTAGTAATGGCTACAGCTTTTTGAATTCTACTGTGGGTAGACATTATTAGTTGTCAGTCATTTTATATTTATTATATTGTGTATTTTAAGATAGTTTCAGAAACTTGACCCTGTTCTTTCCCCTATTTCTCCTCCTTGCCACAAAAAGAATGAAATCACTTGATTAGACTTAACCAGGGATGGAACTTTTCTACATGAGTTTGTAGGGAGGTAAAAAGGGCAAATTAACAAGGGAGAGATTAGAATTATGGACCTTAGGATCTTGGCTGGGTCAGGATGGATGTGAGAACAAAGAGAGAAATTAAAAAAAATAAGTATTTGAAATCAGATTTTGGAGGAAGTATGGTTATAGTTAATGGCAACATCATGAGTATGATCACAGAATAGGAGACTGAGGCATGGTAGAAAAAAAGATGATGATTATGTGATAAAGAGCTGAGAAATCTAGATAGTGGATGGATCTCCCAGTGGATGCTGATGCATTGAGAATGGTGGCAGGACTAGGGGTGAAGGGAAGGCAAGTGTGGTAAGTACATTAAGGACCCATTAAGAGTGTCTATGTTCTAATTTACAGAAACTGTGACTTATGTTACCTTTATGGAAAAATGGACTTTGCATATATGATGAGGTTAAGAATCTTCACATGGGGAATTCATCCTGGGTTATGGAGGCAAGGGGCCATTTGGTTACAAGGGTGGTTATAAAAGTGAGGCAGTAGGGTCAGAGTCACAGGAGATGCAATGATGAACATAGAGGTTGGGGCAATGGGGTCATGGGTCAAGGAATGTGGGCAGCTCCAGGAGCTAAAAAAGCCACAGCAAGAGATCTCCCAAAGACCCACGGAGGATAGCACTTCCAAAGGAGTGCAGCCCAGCTGAAACTATTTTATTTTATTTTTTTCTTGCTGAAACCATTGTAGACACCAGAACTGTAAGATGATAAATTCATGTTGTTTTATGGGAGTAAGTTTGTGGTAATTTGTTACAGCAACAACAGGAAAGGAACACAGTAGATATTAGAGTAATTAAGGAATTAGGGAAAGTGATGGTAATCCTGAGGGTCTCTTATGTCCAGGATGTTCCATTTATATTTTCAAAACCTTCTATGAGAGGGTTCTGTTATGGGCATGACTAATTTGGACAAGTTAGTTCATTCTTATGGGGATTTCTGGGGACAGTTCCCAATGCCAGAAATTTGAATTACTCAAAAGCTTTCTCTCTCTGTTCTGGAGATATGACAACCTAGATGAGTTGAAAGAAAATGAAAAAGAAAGGCTGTTGATGGGAGGGAAGACCTACTTGGAATAGGAAGCTTGGGGCTTCCACTTTGGTGGTTTGATGGGCTAGAGAAAAGTTAGTCCACCTAAATGGAAAGGGGAATCCAACCAACATGAAATATCTTTTTTTTAAACATTTCTTATTTAATAATATTATTTTATTTTTTAAATACTTTTAATTTTTATTGTTGTTCAAGTACAATTTTTTGCCTTTCCCCCAACCCCTCCCCATCACCCCAGACTTCCCCACTTCCCTCCTCTGTTCCCACCCCTCCTCATTATCAATAGCATTGGTTCTGAACATCAGGGGAGCAATGCCTTTAGAGCTCTGAAGAAATAGAAGTGAGGACTCATAATTTTGTACTAACTAAGAAGACAAACTATGTGTGAATGAGGACAGGAGTTTTCCCTGGGAGGAATCCCTTGCCTTTCCTCTCCTCTGCTTCACATTCTGGGGGCCTGACTCTATAGACATAGATTCCCCGACTTCTGTGTTGGCTTCTGTTTGGGTTTTGAGCAGTGAGAGTGCAGGAGGAATGCAAAAACTAGGGAGTAATTTCTCCCAATTCTTCCTGTCTCTACCCCTCTATTGGAATCTGACCTTTGGTGTGTGTTCTCTGCATCTCCAGTTTCTCCTGGGTAACCTGTCTCAGGGATAGGATCTGCTAACACGACCTCTGGCTTTGTCCTTCCAGCCTAGGGATGGTTGTGAACATTCACTGTCTGTAATATCTAGGTTGCTTTTCTCCTTGTTTGATTTCTTAGTTCTATTAATTATGTATTCAATTTTCTGTATTAAATTTGCTCTGTTTAAATGCTTATAGTGATTTCACTTTTCCTGTTAGGAATCTGAGTGATACAGCAAGATAAGACATTTTCAGAAATTCATGGGATCAGAAAGCATAATCCTTCCTAGGGGTTTCATGATGATAAACTTTAGAAAGCAGTAGAGAAATAAAAAAAATGAGGCTGGGTCCACTCAAAAAGGGCAATAGGGAGTAGTGGATTTAATCTTACGAGGCACTGAAGGAAAATTCAGGGTAGGAGCTATGTCACAGTCCTGGAGCACAAACAATGCTGCTTGAAACAAAAGTAAAGAATGCTGCAAAACAGGCAGTTTAATTTTCTTCACCCCCAAGTGAAATTAATGGAACAGGACAAGCTGTTGTGAACCAAATTTAAAGCAAAATATAACATGCAATTATTTTGAATACAACTGATAGAATGTGAGAGAACCCATTTCACCTTAATGCGAGGATCATTTTTGAAAGATTTTTTACAGCCCAGGGGTTGTGATATTGGACTTATAAAATCTGAAATAATAAGCATAACTTTATACTTGGATTTGCAGTAAAATATTTAGTCATATTAATATAATAGCTGTTTATTGGCTTTTACCTCTTAAAGTCAACCTAAATACAAAGAACAGAAGGCTTGATTGTGGCTGCAGCAGAGAATATGAATGCTAACAGCCTTGGTATTATAAATGTGAAAGTGCAGCTCTGCAAGGTCTGGGAGGACAACTGAAGGCAGGGAGGAAGCATAAATAGTCTCATTTTGCAAATGGAAGAATGAACCAACTGAAGTTGGTAGAATAAGTAGAGAATTACTATGTTATTTAAAATGATAAAGATAACCAATAGTAGTTTTAAAAGCAATACTGTAATGTTGTCAAACACTAGAAGGAAAGGTAGCACACCTGAAATCAATAGATTTTTGCCTCTAATTGCCTCCAAATTAAGAGTCTGCCTCTGGGGTAGGGGCTGGGGAGCAGGGATAGTAACAGGTAGACTTTCTCTTCAGCTTAAATTCTTTTATTCTCTAATTTGTTTTTATGAGGTTTTAAAGCACACTGGAATTACACCAGAATAAAATGTTAATAGCATTTGTCTGTAGGAAGTTAAACTGTATTTTGTTCCTTTTTGCTTTATTTTTGAGTTATTTATAATAAGCTTTATTTTCTTTTGTATGAAAGATTTTTGTTCACTTTTATTATTTATTTATTTATTTATTTAGATTTTGAGAGGATGTTTGTTAAAGCTGGGGACAATGAAACAAGGGAGGGCCTAGGAGCAATAGGAGAGAGACTAGGCAGGGCTGCTTTGGCTCTCTAGAAACCTACAGAAAAGAGGTGAGTTAAAACTGGGATACTGTCAACTCGCTGGAGAGTCAGAGAAAAGGGGGCCTTGGAGACAGGTTCAAGGGATTAGCCCAGAAGGGGCTCCCACTGCCCATTGCTCCTCTACTTGCAAGTCTTGTGCAGTCCCTTAGCGTTTAGGAGATGCGTGTCTGTTGGGGAAGAAGAGAGAGAGGTAAAAGGCACAGGCATGATCCCAAGGAGAGCTTTTGTTTACTTTAAAAAAACAATAGCAACCAGTCCACTTTTCTTCATCTTGGAGAGAATTAAGTCCAAACTTCTTACTATCCAGAGGCACAAGAGCATGGTGGATAAGAGTGTGGTTTAAACATTACTGGCTATGTACATGATCTCAGTTGTTATATAACCTTGCTGTACTTCAGCCTCTTATCTGTAAAATTGAGATATTAAAGATAACATCTCCTATTAATGACTGTTCTGAGGATGACATGAATTAATCTATAGAAAGCTGTGGGCTGGTACTTGGCACTTTGCAGACACTATACAAGTGCTTACTATTGTATTACTTTGCTGTTGAAGATTCTTAATGGTCTGGCTCCAGGATATCCTTCCGAATACATTTTTCCCTGCTTCCTTTCTGAGCTGTGTGCTATTCTTCATTCACAAATTGTATTTCCCACTCTTCCTTTCTGTTCCAATCTCTTCAATTCCAAAGCAACTCTTTCTTCAAAGTTCATATTGCATATATACCACTTTTACATGTAGCTTTCTCTGATCTTCCCATCTAGAAGTATTATAGAAAGCCATTAGTGTTCTGGAACAGCTGTGGGGTTCCATTGCCCACTTCCAAGAAGTATGAGTCCTAAGGCAAGAATTTGGTAAAAAAGGAAAGGGGTTGTTTATTTAGAGAGTATGCAGATTTAGAATAATGGCAGATTTCTGCCATAAAGTCCTGCTCCCTTAAAAAAAACACCCTGCAACAAATAGTCCTGCCTCCCTCTGCCAAACAAGGCCAGTATCAGAATATGCCAATCAGAGCTACTATCTTTCAGAAAAGCAGAAGTCTGCAACTCAGCATTCTTTGTCATAGTTCAGCTCCAAGCATCTCCCATGAGTCTGGGTGACCAGGCAGGTCCCTGCAGCACCACCATCTCTGCTGTCATCTTCTTCAGGCAACTTCCAGGCAGACCTCCTGACCTTGTGGCAGCCCCCTCTGCAGACCTTACTGCAGACCCCACAGCTCACTTCTCTGTATCCCTCTGGGCAGACCCACAGGCAGACCTACAGGTAGACCTCCTGACCTCTAGATCTCATGGCAGCCCACTCTAATTTAAATGCTCAGTTTAGCCCTGGCTTGTGTGGCTCAGTGGATTGAGTACTGTCCTTCGAACTGAAAGGTTGCTGGTTCAATTCCTAGTCAGGGTACATGCCTGGGTTGTGGGTTAGGTCCCTAGTAGAGGGCATGAGAGACAACCATACATTGATGCCTCTCTCTCTCTCTCTCTCTCTCTGTTTCTCTCTCTCTCTCCCCCTCCCTTTCTCTCTTTCCCCCTCTGTTTCCCTCTCTAAAAATAAATAAATAAAATCTTTAAAACAATGCTCAGTTTAGAATCTCCTGTGTGATCCAGTATCTAGCCCTTCCCATGGTGTTAGTATCTGCCATTTTTCTCAGCTCCTCTATGTCTTTGACTGTAGTGATTTTTCTACCTCGCTTTAGAATCACCTGGCTGTCTGACTAACCATAGCAATTTTCAAACCTCACTTTAATCACTTGCTGTTGCGTGCAGAACCCAGGCCTTTCCCGGCTATGAACATGCTTAAACATACTTGCTGTTGAGCGCAGAACCTGGGCCTTTCCCGACTATGAACACGCTTAAACATACTAGAAATAATCATACACAGAAACAGTTTTCTATTGGGAGGTCCAGAAACAGAGTGGCCACCCTCCAAGATGGTGACCCCCTTTTCTTTCCTCCAGTGGGTTTTTATTGAGAAAGTAGACACAGTTTGTGGATTCACAGTCTGGCAGAAGGGATCAAAGGGAACACGTGTCTTACAATGATGCTAACAGAGTTTCTGTTGTGATTCCAGGCAGAGATTGGAGTTTTATCCTATGAAAAGACTACAGGTTTCAAAGGTTTCCTGACTGTGCCTTTAAATTCTAAGTCAATAACATCCTCCAGCAAACAGATCTCACAGGATCTTGCATATTTCTTTGTCCCATGCCTGATTACCCTGGGGGGTCCACCGTCTCCAATCCCAGCTGGCCCCTTGGCTGGAGACAGAGGAGCAAGGAGACTTGGATTTCTCACATCTGAGTACAAAGACTCAGGCTAAGAGGGGGCAGGGGTAGATGCCGATCACCCCTTCCTTTCCACAGCTCCCTCAATTATTTCCACAGTCTCGTGTGACTTATTTCACAGAGGCCTTTACGAGATCAACCCCTGTCTTAGGTCACTTCTCTCTGAGAAGTCTTACCCGTCATTGGAAACTTATCTAGCATTAAAGGCCAGGGACAGGACAAACAGGTAGTGTTCATGCCAGGTGAATAAGTTTTGTCTCCTTAGTGGCTCCTGATCCGGAGGTTTCTCACTCAGCCTAAGTCACAGGGGGTCACAGCTTCCTGAGACTGGGCAGGGTGGCCCTCAACATTTGATCCTCTTTAGGCTGCCATCTTTAGTCAGGGCAATAGTTCCCAGGGACACCTGAGCATCCAGGGAGACCATTTGCCCTATGTCATGAATCACTGCACATTCTCACAGTCAGGTATGTAATTTCTCCTTGGGCAGACACCTCTTTCTCTTCAGAAAGGCATGCCTGTTAACTTGCCTTTGTTATGCAATGTATCTTATATGCTGTACTTTCTGCTTTTTCCTGCCCCCAATTCTGCCTGAAGGCACAATCAAGGAGGTTGCCACTCTACTTTCAGGGGAACCCATGCTCTGTACCCTGTTACAGGAGTACCATTTTCTTCCTCTGTACACTATAGTTTTTACCTGTGCCCTGAAAATGGAAGTTACCAAGGTAGAGGAGAAGGAACTGAAACAACTGGCTGGTCTTTATTGGAAACAAGAGACTTTATAGTACATTTTGAGTGAGAGTGCAGGGACTCAGTGGGTTAACTGGTGGGGCACCAGCTTACAATGGGCTCCATAGTTAGGGCATCTCTGGGTCTTGAGTTTGTATAGCCAGAACCAGGTGATAGCGCTGCTGTTTTCTTCACAGACATGGCCCAGTATTCACTTGTTGGTGATACTGGGGATTGAGTTAGGCTCTTCCTTGATACCTAAAGCTGCCTTTTGGGCTAGGATAATGTGTGGGTCCAATCCCTTCCTCAAAGACATCATGAACCCCTGCTCCAGCCCAGTTTCCTGGTCATCACCAGTAGGAGCACCACCTCCAGACCCCATTGAGGGTACCACGGCACCCCCATGGACCTATGTGACCAGTGCTACAGCTCTATGAAGCAACCTTGAAGCCTGAATTTTACGCTTTTAAGCCACCTGTGAAGCAACATTGAGAACTTTACTTTCTCCTTACCACTGCAAATAGACCAAAATGTGCATTCTTTCCCTTGAAAAGAGCCAATCCTAGTCCCTTGTTTATGTAATGGACCTGACTAATCCCCATTAATTTAGTTAGTATCCTTCATTTCTACAAGAGGGCCAGAATGGGAATTGCACACACTGTTTATGCCTTTCAAAGCTCTGACTTTTCTTTGTTCCCAAGAACATATACTAGGTTTTTCCTGAATCTGTGCCTCCTGGGTTCAAATCCTAATAAAACCCTAAATAAACATTTATTTTGTTTTGTAGCCTCAGTTCTTTCTTACTTGACAGCACTAAGAGTCTTATTGTTACAGAACACAGGCCAAGGGGGTATGATATACTATTACTGAAAGGACCCCTACTAGGTTCGCACTGTCTGCCACCAGAGGATAGATGTCTCTCAATGCCAGAGATTTGTGAAAAGGAAAGGAAATGTTTATTTAAAGCTATACAGACTTAAAGTAGTGACCTAATGTCTTCATTAAAATATCAAATTCTTTTAGGATACCCACAGATGCACACAGTCCTTCTTCTCCCTCTGCCCTAATTTGGGGTGCTGTACCTCAGAAAAAGAAGTAGATTCAGGCTCCTGGCACTGTCAGCTGTGTCACTGTCAGGATCTGCAGTTAATTCAAAATCATATGGCACCTTCTCATGGCCTACTGGCATGTCCTTTCACCCTTCTTCAGGCAAAGTCTCTCCTGCTTCCTAGGCCATGTGGCCAAAAGGAGCACCTCAAAGCTGCAGGGTCCCTACTCTCGCCAAAGCTGTGGGGGTGCCCCATCAGAACTGTGGGGGTCCCCATTCTCAGCCAAACTGTGGCTCTCTCTGCTGCATGTTCTCTCTGCACTGCCACAGCTGTGTGGTCCTCTCTTCTACCAAAGCTATGGGGGTCCCCACCCTGGCCAAAGCCATGTGATTCCTCAATGGCTGCCGAGTCTGGGTTTAAATCTTTGTGCCAACCTTCCTCTGCCCCCCCCATTTCTGACTCCTCCTACCAATTAGTTACGCCTGCCAGCATTCCTGTATTATTGCAAATTTACTGGGCTGCCATCATGAGTCTGGGGGTGTGTGGCCCCATGTCATGGAACCAATCTTGTTCAAGCCCTCACACAGGTGCTGTAACCAGGGGGACCTGCCCCCCAGTTAGATCTTGGGTGGAAGTCACTTTCATCCCCTGGCTCAAAGCATGGCAACAGCTATTTAACATATCTATGCAACCAGTTAAAGGTTATAGATATGTTAAATGACCATGCCAGAGGTTAGCTGCAAAGCTGTTGCTGTACAAAATAGCTCTGCATGTTCCTGGTCCATGTGTCCCTTCCCCAAACTCACACCTGTTATGGGGGAAAGGGTGAGGACATCCTGTTGCAGACACCGGCCAGCAGTGTCCTTGGCGTTATGGATGAGACCAGAAACATTCACATGGACTACCGAGTCCTGTGGAGGAAAAGGGATGGCACAGCTACTCTCTCAAGGGGAGAGCTCCCCGGAGTGGCCTGGCTCAAAGGAGAGTGCCCCGATTCTTCCCTTCACAGGTTTTTATTGGCTTTTAAATTGCACAGGAATACAGGTAAAGTTCATTAATCATTGTCAGGCAGTAAGGATCAAACAATAGACAGTATACGAAGAACTACGAGGGTTTATTCTGAATCAGGGTCTGTTAGCTAAAGGACTACAAAACTTTGGGACAAACTCATTTCCTGCTCGGGCCTTTATCATTTAAATATGAACATTCTTAGCAAAGCAGGTTTTATGGGAGTTTATGTATTCTTCCTTCAGGCCTGATCCCCCAGGGAGCCCTCCCTTTCCAGCACAGGGCTACACTGCCCTCTGTCATTATTTCAGGATTAAGTCAGGCAGAGGAAGCAAGATAGCCAAGAGATTAGGAGACTTCTCAGAGACAGAATGAGGACTCAAGCTTTGTCAAAGCCGAGGGTCAAGGGTCCATCACCCCCTTTTGCTGTAGCCCCCCAAGTCTTTTCTTGGGGGCTTCCATGTGATCATGCCTGTCTTATGCCATTCCCCCTTGGGGAATCTTACCCATCATTGGCTAACTGATCAAGCATTGGGGGCCAGCTATGGAAAAAGGGGCAAAGTGGCGCTCCTGCCAGGGAGATAAGCTTTGTTTCCTTAGTGGCTTATGGCCCGAAGGTCGCTCACTCAGCCTTAGCCATGGAGGGTTTACAGTTCCTGAAACCAGGCAGGGTGGTTCCCAATATCTCCCCCTTTTTTGTTTTAAAAATTAATTGTAGTTGTTAAGCCTGTGAAACCTACTATTTGCTGTTTTTGAATGCCATCACAAGAAAACAACTTCTATATACATCATAAAGCACAAACAAGGATTAAGACAAAGGGGCATCCAATGGACTGCTAGGACCCAAACTTGTAAATTCAGTCCATTGAAAAATGTTGTAAATGCAAGGGAACAATAAGAGTAACAGGTCTGGTTACACCTCAATCCTTGGGAGAATTAACACAGACTTCAGGAAGTTACTTTAAAGATATGCAGCAAGGGCTTGCTACCCAAACTCAGGGTGAGAGAGTTTTAGCAAGAGCAAGTTACAAAGCAGCCTACATATAATGCAGGCCTGGTTTCCCATGGGAGAACTTCTTCACAGGTGTGGTCCTGCATGCCGACTCTCCTCCCACTAGTTTTCATGTGGGTGCTGCGCTACATTTCCACGTCTCAAGAAGGAGTTCCCTACACATCCTATATATCTTTCTAATATTTCCTGGACACCTTGAGTTCTGAACCCCATTCCAAATCCCTATTTGAGGCTCCCCTCTTGGCTGCACACTGTTTCATTATGGCACCTAATACTTCCTTCTCTGTATTCTATTATTTATGTACATCTGTACTTATTTTCCCAATTATGTTGGATGCTTCTAAAAGACAAAGTAAGCATTTTATTTTCAAGTACCTGGCGGAAAGTAAATGTCCCCCAAATACTTTTCAATGTACACTAACAATTTAGAGAAGAAAAGGATAAATAATGTGGTATTGTTACAGAGCAAGGACCAAGGGGGGGCCCGGGACGGTGATGCTCTTACTGAAAGAAATTTGGGTCCGTCTTGTCCGCCGCCATAAAGGAAAGATATATCTCAATGCCAGAGATTTGTGAAAAGGAAAGGAAAACGTTTATTTTGTGCTATACAAAATTTAAGGCAGTGACCTAATGTCTTTATCAAAAATCTTAAAGTCCCTTAAAACA
>PVIA01018414.1:0-12881 GCA_004024845.1 Tonatia bakeri | reverse complement strand
AGATATGCTACTTTTCCAGTAGTTTTGTAGGAGTTACCCTGTAAGATCAAGATTGTGTTCAAATTGCATGGACAGAAGACTTACTCATTGAAATCCTGAAGAAGAAAGAAACTGTAATGTGCAAAATGCTATGAAGTAGTGTCTCACGTAAAGAGTATTGGGGCAGTAGAGAAATCTGTTTATGGAGTAGTACAGACTGGAAAAAGACAGGTTTGTCAATATGCAGCCAGAATGAATCCAACTGTGTATTTTCTGTGAAAAGTGCATTTCTCTCAGAATGCACTGAAGTGAACTGCTCCAAAGTTAGGAATTGACACGGAGAGAAAACCCACGTCTTTAAGCTTGTTGAACCGAGTTCAGAACTCTAGTCTCTGTACTTTTATCGACACGGGTTGAAATGTCTCTGCTCTACTGGATAACATAGTGTTTTCACTGTTCTGTGAGAATCACGGGCAGATATGCTACTTTTCCAGTAGTTTTGTAAGAATTGGCATTCAACATCAAGATTGTGTTACAATAGCATGAACAAAGGCCTAACTCATTAAAATTCATAAGCATTCTAATGTGCAAAATGCTATGAAGTACTGTATTGTGTATAGTGTTTAGGGCCGTTGTGAAATCTGTGTATTGAGTAGTACAGACTGGCAGAAGGCAGGTTTGTCAATGTGCAGCTACACTGAATCTAACTGTGTATTTTAATTGAAAAGTGCAAGTCTCTCAGAATGTAGTGTAATGAACACGTCCAAAGTTGGGAATTCACACACAGAGAAAACCCGCTTAATTAAGCATGTTGCACCAAGTTCATAACTCTGTTCCATGTATTTTGTTCGACACGGGGTGAAATGTCTCTGCTCCACTGGAAAGCAGAGTTTTCACTGTTCTGTGAGAATCATGCTCAGATATGCTACTTTCCCAGGCTTTTGTAAGAATTACCCTCTAACAGCAAGATTGTGTTTAAATTGCGTGAACAGAATCCTTACTCATTGAAATCCTGAAGAAGAAAGAAACTCTAATGTCCAAAATGCTATGAAGTACTGTATCATGTAAAGTGTTTAGGGCAGTTCTGTAATCTGTGTATTGAGTAGTACAGACTGGCAGAAGCCAGGTTTTTCAATATGCAGGTTGAAGGAATCTAAGTGTGTATTTTCTGTGAAAAGTGCATCTCTCTCAGAATGAACTGTAATGAATGCGGCCAAAGTTGGGACTTCACGCATAGACTAAACCCGCTAAATTAATCACGTTTTACCGAGTTCATATCTGTACTCCATGTATTTTCTTCTACACGCCTTGAAATATATCTGTCCTTCCCCAACAGATAGTGTTTTCGCTGTTCAGCGCAATGATGCCCAGAAATGCTACTTTTCCAGTCGTTTTGTAGGCATTAGCCATTAAGATCAAGATTGTGTTCCAATTGCGTGAGCAAAAGCCTACTTCATTGAGATCCTCAAGAAGAAACTCCAATGTGCAAGATGCTATGAAGTACTCCATCACATAAAGAGTTTTGGGCCGTTGTGAAATCTATATATTGAGTAGTACAGACTGGCAGAAGACAGGTTTGTCAATGTGCAGATACACTGAATCTAACTGTGTATTTTAATTGAAAAGTGCAAGTCTCTCAGAATGTAGTGTAATGAACTCGTGCAAAGTTGGGTATTGACACACAGAGGAAACCCACTTAATTAAGCATGTTGCACCAAGTTCATATCTCTACTCCATGTCCTTTGCTCTACACCGGTTGAAATGTCTCTGTTCTTCAGCAACACATAGTGTTTTCACTGTTCTGTGAGAACCACGCTCAGATACGCTACTTTCCCAGTTGTTTTCCTAAGAAATAGCCTCTATGATAACGTTTGTGTTACAATTCAGTGGACAGGGGCCAAACTCATGAAATCCTTATGAAGAAATAAAGTCTAATGTACAATGTGCCATGAAGTAGTGTCTCACCTAAGGAATATTGGGCACTAGAGAAATCTGTGTATAGAGTAGTACAGACTGGCAGAAGACAGGTTTGTCAACGTGCAGCTGCACTGAATCTAACTGTGTATTTTAATTGAAAAGTGCAAGTCTCTCAGAATGTAGTGTAATGAACTCGTGCAAAGTTGGGTATTGACACACAGAGAAAACCCGCTTAATTAAGCATGTTGCACCAAGTTCATATCTCTACTCCATGTCCTTTGCTCTACACCGATTGAAATGTCTCTCTTCTTCAGCAACACATAGTGTTTTCACTTTTCTGTGAGAATCATGCTCAGATATGCTACTTTTCCAGTAGTTTTGTAGGAGTTACCCTGTAAGATCAAGATTGTGTTCAAATTGCGTGAACACAAGCCTACCTCATTGAGATCCTTAAGAAGAAAAAAACTCTAATGTGCAAAATGCTGTGAAGTAGTGTCTCACGTAAAGAGTATTGGGGCAGTAGAGAAATCTGTTTATGGAGTTGTATAGACTGACAAAAGACAGGTTTGTCAATATGCAGCTAGAATGAATCAAAACTGTGCATTTTCTGTGAAAAGTGCATTTCTCTCAGAATGCACTGAAGTGAACTGCTCCAAAGTTAGGAATTGACACGGAGAGAAAACCCACGTCTTTAAGCTTGTTGAACCGAGTTCAGAACTCTAGTCTCTGTACTTTTATCGACACGGGTTGAAATGTCTCTGCTCTACTGGATAACATAGCGTTTTCACTGTTCTGTGAGAATCACGCGCAGATATGCTACTTTTCCAGTAGTTTTGTAAGAATTGGCGTGCAACATCAAGATTGTGTTACAATAGCATGAACAAAGGCCTAACTCATTAAAATTCATAATAAGAAATTCTAATGTGCAAAATGCTATGAAGTACTGTATCATGTATAGTGTTTAGGGCCGTTGTGAAATCTGTGTATTGAGTAGTACAGACTGGCAGAAGACAGGTTTGTCAATGTGCAGCTACACTGAATCTAACTGTGTATTTTAATTGAAAAGTGCACGTCTCTCAGAATGAAGTGGAAGGAACTCGTCCAGAGCTGGGAATTAACACACACAGATTAAACCTGCTTAATTAAGCACGTGGCACCGAGTTCAGAACGCTGGTCCATGTACTTCGCTCGACACGGGTTTCCATATCTCTGCCCTACTGGCAAGCAGTGTTTTCACTGTGCTGTGAGAATCCTGCTCAGATACACTACTTCTTCCGTAGTTTTGTAGGAATTACCCTCTGAGATCAAGATTGTGTTCAAAATGGCGTGAATTACTCGGAGTCTAACGGTAGTTTCATTGGGAAGTGTACATCTCTCAGAATGAAGTGGGAGGAACTTGTCCAGAGCTGGGAATTAACACACACAGAGAAAACCTGCTTGATCAAGCAACAAGGCCTCCCCCGGTGATGCTCAATTTCTGTTGTCTGGGGAGGGAGCATTGACTCCGCTCTCCCGGGTTCCCTGAGACAGACCTAGGAGCGCCGGGCGTGGGGGCTGCAGCCTTCCTGGTCCACAGGCTAATCTCTGGGCCCTTATTATCCTGAAGCAGTTTCCTTACCATGTGGTTTTTTTCAATGTCTGCTATAATTTTTGATATCCTATTTTCATAAATGTTGCGATATCAGTGGCCCCTTGCTCTGTTCCTCCTCAGATCCACCAGATTTTCTCCCATACACAGGGGAAGGGGATTACAACACCGCCATCTTCCCCTCCCTATTTTGACATTTTAATACCTACAGGATCCATAGTGATAATTTTTTATTCCCCTTGTTTTTGCCTTATAACTTTTCCTTTTTAAGAAAAAAAGCCAGACTTTTTGAAGTACAATTTACATTCAGTTAAAAATCTGCTAGGTGTGTAGTTGAATGAAATTTTACAAATGTATGTAGCCAGGTAACTGTAACAGGGTGCAGCCAAGAGGGGGGCCCCAAATAAGGATTTGTAATAGGTTCCAGAAGAGCTTGGAGATAATTGGCTCCACACCACAGGGCCACAGCTGTCCAGAATGCTGGCAGCTGTGGCCAATTGTGAGAGGAGCCGGAAATGCGGCTGCAGAGGAAGATTAGCACTGGGATTTAAACAGAGGCACAGAAGCCATTGTACATCTCTCTTTTTGGGACCATGCGTCTGTTTAGGACTACGCAGCTTTGGTGTTTTGGTTGGGACCATGAGGCTTGGGTGAGAGGACCACGAGGCTTTGGAGGTGTTCCCTTTTGCCACATGGAGGATGCTGGGAGGACTGTGTGCATTTGTGGGGAACTTTAGTTTGTGTTATTTCAAATGAATAATAAATTCCTTTCTTTTTCACTGATCCTGGTATTAAGAGACATCTTTCCTCAGGAGGCGGGCAAAACGAACCCAGATAGGTGGGGAGGAACCACCTGTAGACTATAATATAACCACCACCACAATAAATATATGGAATATTTCTACCGCTCCAACAGCATTCCTTGTGTGCCTCCTCCTCCCATTCTCCACAGACCTGGCCACCACAGATGATTTCTGTCTCTATAGTTTTGCTTTAGCATATAGTTATGTGACAAAAATGTCACATAAATAGGAGTCATATAGTATATAGCCTTTTGAGTCTGGCTTGACTTAGCATACTACCTTGGGATTTATTCATGCTTCTACATGTATCAGTAGCTTGCCCCTTTTCATTGTATGATGAATTACTTGTTTATGTGTTCATCAGATAGATAATGGACATTTTGGTTGTTTCAAGTTTGTCAGGTTATGAAAAAAACTATTATAAATATTTAAGTACAGGATCTTCAATGAACAAGTAGTTTCATTTATCTTCAATGCACTTTTTAGAATGGGAATTTCTTGGTTGTATGGCTTGATAGGTAGAACAATGTCTCCTAAAAGATTTTAAATTAAATTTATTGGGGTGATATTGGTTAACAGGATCATACAGATTTCAAGTGTACATTTCTATGATACTACTAGATCTGTGTACTGCACTGTGTGACCATGACCTACAGTCAAATCGTCTTCCATCACCATATTAGGCCTCCTCCACCTCCCCCACCATCGTCCCTCTGGCAACCACCACATTGGTGTATCCATGAGTTTGTTTTATATCCCACATATGAGGGAAATATTATGGCTCTTAGTTTCTTCTGATTTTTCCACTTAGCATAATATGCACAAGATCCACCTATGTTGTCACAGATGGCAGTATTTAGTTTTTTCTTGTGGCTGAGTAGTATTCCATTGTGTATATGTACCACATCTTCTTTATCTAATCCTTTATTGTAGAACACTTTGATTGTGTCCATATCTTGATCACTGAATAATGCTGCAATGCACATAGAGGTGCATATATATTTGGAAGTATATGTTTTTAAGTTTTCAGGTAGATACCTGTTGGGGACCACCCTGCCTGGTTTCAGAAGCTGTAACCTCCCCAAGGCTAAGGCTAACTAAAGAGATCTTGGGACCATAAGCCACTAAGAAGACAAAGCTTATTTTCCTGGCAGGGGCACCGCCTCTGCCCCCTTTACTGCACCCTGCTTGGCCCCGGGTGGATGACTTGTTAGCCAATGACAGGTAAGACTACTCAAGAGAGGGACGAACTAAGACAGGCACAATCACAAGGGGCCATCAGGGAAGGACTTGGGGGCTATAAAAAAGGGGGTGATGGAACCTCATCCCTCGGTTTTGACATAGCCTGAGTCCTCATTCTGTCTGTAAGAAGTCTCCTAATCTCTAGGCTGCCTCAATTCCCCTGCTTGACTTAAGCCTGAAAAAGTGCTGGAGGATGGTGCTACCCTGGGCAGGAACAGGTGGTTACCTGGGGTGATCAGGCCTAAGAAAGAATGCATAAAATCCTGTGAAACCTGCTTTGCTAAGAATGTCAATTTTCTGATAAGGGTCCAAGCATGAAATGAGTTTGTTTCCCAAAGTTTTATGGCCCTTTAGCTATCTGACCCTGACTCAGAACCTCATAGTTCTTTGAATGTTACCTATTGTTTGAGCATGACTGCCTGACAATGATGAATGAGGACCTTCCCTGAGGTAATGCTCCCAGAAAAGCAATAAAAGCCTGTCCAGGGAAGGGTTGGGTCCCTCTCTCACTCAGTGGCCATGCTGTCCCCTTTTCTCCACAAGACTTCTGCAGTCTGTGTGAATTTGTTCATTGCATCCACAACACCACAGATCCCACTGGTTGGAGTCCACATCAGATACCCAGGAGAGGAATGGCTGGGTCATATTGTAACTCTATTCTTAATTTTTTGAGGAACTGTCAGACTGTCTTCCATAGTGGTTGTACTAGTCTACATTCCCACCAGCAGTGAATGAGGGTTCCCTTTTCATCACATCCTTTCCAACACTTGTTGCTACTTATCCTGTTGATAATAGCTGTTCTAACAGGTATACGGAGGTATCTTATTATAGTTTTGATTTGTATCTCCCTAATAGCTATTGGGGTTGAACATCTTATGTATCTGTTTGCCATTTATATGTCTTCTTGGGAAAGGTGTCTGGTCAGGTTCTCTGCCCATTTTTCAACTGTATTGTTTGGTGTAAAATTTTATGAGTTCTTTATATACTTTCAATATTAAACACTTGTTGGAGCTGTTGTTTGTAAATATCATCCTTTTTTCCCCCTAAAAGGCAGAAGAAGCCTTTTAGTTTGAGATAGTCCCATTCATTTATTTTTGTCTTTACTCCCCTTGCTTTGGGGTCAAATTCATAAAATGTTCTCCGTAACCAAGGTCCATAACTTTAGTATCTATGTTTTCTTCTATGTAATTTACTGTTTCAGATCTTATATTTAGGCCTTTGATCCACTTTGAATTAATTTTTGTACACAAGGACAAACTGTGATCTAGTTTCATTCTTTTGCATATAGTTTTCCAATTTTCCTAGCGCCATTTATTCAAGAGGCTTTCTTTTCTCCATTGGCTGTTTCTGGCTTCTTTGTCATAAATTATCTGCCCATATACATGTGGTTTTATATCTGGGCTTGCAATTCTGTTCTTTTGATCTGTGTGCCTGTTTTTCTGCCAGAACCAAGCTGTTTTGATTATTGCAGCTCTATAGTATAATTTGAAGTCAGGTAGTGTGATACCTCCAGTTTTTTTTTTTTTTTTTTCCAGAATTGCTTTGTCTATTCAGGGTCCTTTGTGGCTCCATATAAATCTAATAATTTTTTGTTCTATTCTTTAAAAATAACATCGGGATTTTGATGGGGATTGCATTAAATCTGTATATCACTTTGGGTAATATGGCCATTTTAATTATGTTGATTTTTACAATCCATGAACACAGACTGTCCATTTCATTGTATCCTTTTCATTCTCTTTTAATAAGGCTTTGTAGCTTTCATTATATAGGTCTTTCATATCCTTTGTTAAGTTTATTCCTAGGTATTTTATTTTTGTGGTTGCAGTCACAAAGGCAATTTTTAAAATTTATTTTTCAGCAGTTTCATTTTAGTATATAGGAAAGGAGTGGATTTTTGTACATTGATTTTGTATCCTGCAACTTTACTGTATTTGTTTATTGTTTCTAAGTTTTTTTTCACGGACTGTTTAAAGTTTTATTTTCTTTTTATTTTTAAATTTTATTTATTGTTCCATTATAGTTGTCCCACTTTCCCCTCATTGCTCTCCCCTGCCCTGCCCACCCCCCACTCCCACAGTCAATCCCTACCCTGTTGTCTATGTCCATAGGTCATTTATACCTTTCTTGCCTACATCCTTCCCCTTCTTTCCCCACTTATCCCCCTCCCCTCTAGTCATTTTCTATGTACAGAATCATGTCCTCTGCAAAAGTGACACTTTTACTTCTTCCTTCCAAAATGATATGCCTTTTATTTCCTTCTCTTGCCTTTTTGCTCTGACTAGCACTTCCAGAACTATGTTGAATAAGAGTTGTGAGAATGGGCATCCCTGTCTTGTTCCTGATTAAAAAAAAAAAAAATCTTTCAGTTTTTTGCCATGGAGCATGATATTGGCTGAGGGTTTGTCATATATGTCTTTATTATGTTGAGGTACTTCTCTTCTATTCCTATTTGTGTTTTAATCATAAATGGAGATTATATCTTATTAAATGCTTTTTCTGCAACTATTGATAAAATTATATGACTTTTATCCTTTGGTTTGTTAATGTGGTACATTACATTGATTGACTTGCATATGTTGAACCATCCTTGTGCCCCACTTGATGGTGATACATTATTTTTTTAATATTGTATTTTTAAAATATAATATTTTTGAATATTGTTGTATTCAATTTGCTAGTATTTTGTTTAGGATTTTTGCACCTGTATTCAACAGACTGGTCTTTAATTTTCCTTTTTGTGTGTTATCCTTGCCAGGTTTTGGTATCAGGGTTATGTTGGCTTCAAAAATGTGATAGGAAGTATTGCCTCTTCTTCAATTCCTTGGAAGAGTTAGAAGAATAGGTTTTAAATCTTTAAATGTTTAACAGAATTCACTAGTAAAGCAGTCTGCTCCTGGACTTTTATTTTTGGGAAGGTTTTTTATTGGTTGCTCCAATTTCCTCATTGCTGATCAGTCTATTTAGATTTTTCAGTTCTTCATGATTTAGTCTAGGAAGGTTACATATTCCTAAAACCTTTTCCATTTCTTCTAGGTTATTGAATTTGGTGGCATATAGTCTTTCACAGTATGATCCTTTGTGTCTATGTGATGTCTGTGGTAACTTCTCTTTCGTTTCTGATTTTGTATATATGGGTCTTTTCTCTTTTTTCCTTAGTGAATCTAGCCAGGGGGTTGCTAATTTTATTAATTTTTTCAAAGAACCAGCTCTTTGTTGTATCAATTTTTAGTCTTTTTGTTCCCTATTTCATTCAATTCTGTTCTAATTTTTATTATTTCCTTTCTCCTGCTGACTTTGGGTTGCATTTGTTCATTTTCTAGGTACTTAAGATGTAATGTTAAGTTGCTTACTTGTGATTCCTCATTTTGGAAATAGGCCCATAATGATATAAACTTTTATTACTGCTTTCACTGCATCCCAGAAGATTTGGTATATCATTCTCATTTGTCTCTATATATGTTTTGATCTCACCTTTTATTTCTTCCTTGACCCAATCAATTTTTAGTAGTATGTTGTTTAATCATCACATTTTTATGGGATTCTTTACTTAGTTTTTGTAGGTGACTTCTAATTTCAAGGCACTGTGATCAGAGAATGTGCTTGGTAAAATTTCAATGTTTTTGAGTTTGTTGGGGCTAGTTTTGTGACCCAACATATGGCCTGTCCTTGAGAATGTTTCATCAGCATTCGAGAAGAATGTACAATCTGATCTTCTGAGGTGAAAGGCTCTGTATATGTCAATTATGTCCATTTGATCTAATGGGTCGTTTAAAGCTGATCTTTCTTGATTTTCTGATCAAATGATCTATCTAGAGCTCTCAGTTGAGTATTAAGATCCCCAACTATGACTATTTTTGTGTCTGTTTCTCCCTTTACTTCTGTTAGTAGTTGCTTTACATATTTCAGTACTCCATGATTGGATGCACATATATTAAGATGTATTATGTCTTCTTGATGTAGTGTCCCCTTTATCATAAAATTTCCACCATCTTTCTCTCCTGTTACCCTTGCTAGCTTTAAATATATTTGGCAGATATTTAGAAGAAGATGGCGACAAGGTAGGAGGGAGCAGATTCCACTTCCCCCTACACATGGAAGAAAAACCTAGCCAATCTACAGAGGGACAGACCAAACAGCCAACAGCACCCCAGCATTTATGAAAATAAGAGACTAAAAACTGTAGTGGACACTGAAAAACCAGACAGTAAGGAGAGTGCTTCAGGATAATAAGGTCCCAGGGACCGGCACAGGGACCAGGGTGGCTGCAGCACCAGGCCTGGCACACACTGGGTCTGCCACAGGATCTTTGGGAGAGAGCCGGGTCAACTGCTCCCTCCCAGGTCAAACAAGGCTTGGGCAGCACCAGGAGGGACCTGGTTGCTTGAAGTCACAGAGAGGGGAATAAGGACTAAGTGGCAAACACACAGGGGCTGTGAGCATCCACGGAGTCTGTGGATGCTGGTTGGGGAGAGTTGAGAATCATGCAGCAATGGGCCCTGACCACGATAGTGCTGGTCTAGCTGGAGAATTGGCTGTGCTGGAGAATTGGTTGTGCAAAAAGCCAGACTGCTGTACAGAGCAGCAGGCTTGAGTAGGAGGAATTTCTCAAAAAGAAAAGTGAAAAGAGAGACACTGTTTGGGGAATTCTCCTGTAGCAATCACTCCAGCCAACTCCCCACCCAGCCAGGCAGGGATCCCGAGGTTGTGCAGAAGGCACTGCGCACTCCCATAGAACTAGGAAGGGTGCACACCCAAACTTGTGGGACCAAGGCATCTTGGCCAAGTGCATGCGCTTCTGCACCCCAGTCCACAGCAGTAATTTTCCCCTGGGGAAAGTGTGCTCTCAGGAAGGCCTGTATACTACACCCAAGGTGCCAGGGAAAGGTGCCAGACTAGCTCTGGGGACACTGTGTAAGAGGCTGACTGAGTGCAGATCAGGAAGGAAGAAAAGCCAGACGAATCATCCCTCAGCCTGATGCAGCCAGCAAGACCAGAAAAACCAGTGTGGCCAGTCTGAAACCAACAAGAGCCTTTTTTATTTTTTAAGCAATTTAAAAATTTTAACTATTTTTTAATCTTTCAATTCCTTTTTCCTCTCTGTCCTTCTTCTTGTTTTATTCTTTCTTCCTTGCTTTCCAATTTTACCTCTTCTTCCCCCCTTCTTCCATTTTTCTATTTTTAATATTTACAACTGAGACAAAAAAACCTGGAACTGTGAAAAGACCAGGGTTGGACCCAAAGAGGGGGCATAACAACAGCTCAGAGAGTGGGACAAATTTCACTCTGCTATTACAGAAAACATACAAGTTATTGCATATTTGTATTATTATTATTATTATTTTTTCATTATTCTTACATCTTGTACTTTAATAGTATTTTTGTATTCCTCTTCTTTCTGTATAGTCTTCTTTAATTGGCTGGTTATATTGTATCATTTGACAGGTTTCCCCTGTTCTCTCTTTCATAGTGTCTTGCTAATTTACTGTCCTTCACTTCACTTGTGTTCCATTAGCACACTACTCACGGTCCTATACTCCCTATTCTTCTTATCCAGACCATAGATTCTGTCATATGATTGTTGCTCAAATATTATTGTAAATAATAGCTGTTCCATACAATTGTAAATACATCACAACACCTGTCCCAGATCTTAGCCAACTTCAGTTTCCTGAAATCTATTACTATAGTGGTTAACTCTATTCTCTCACAAACTACACCTATTTACTATCCTTTACTCTCACATTACCTCAGAATCTGACCTCCCACAACATCACTGCTTTCTAGATTGAACTCACAACTCTTCCCTCCCAACAAGAGTTTTATCTTCTTTCCATCCTTTCTAAAAAGTGGCTAGTTGGGTGGAATATCACAGTTAACACTATACATAGCTAAAGGATCTCCTGTCTCTTCTATACCAGCTGCTACTGTAAATATCATAGAATACTTTCCTGCTGTCTTAAACCATTTTGCCTTCCCCCCCTCCAAATAATCACAAAAAACAATAGGTGGAAGCAGTAAACATCAGGATACCCACTGGAAGAGGAAACCCAACAACAGAGGAACTACTAATAGATAACAACAGAAGAAAGTGAAGGAGGGACTGGAAACAACACAAACCTCATCCAGGACCTATCTGGGAATACAACTAAATAGTGGAGAAACTACCCAGTACAAACAACTGAACAAGAGCAAGAGAGAATCGTCAAAACCTAATACACACAGAAGAACCAGTTTCAACACAACCTGCCCTCACAAGCACAACAAAATACAAGAGGTGGTAGACAAAGTGATCCTCAGTTAACCAGCTGGTGTGAAGGAACAACCAATGAAAGACCTAAGGGCGATAAAAACCTGAACACAAACACAGAGCCAACTTAAATGACAGCCCAAGACCAGTGATCTCAGGAGACCTAGGAGACTGCACAACTGAATCTCACAGGTACTTTATCACAGAAGTTCATGCCATAAACCGAGGGAGCCAGAACAGATCAATTTAAGAAGCTGAGGCTAAGAAGAAGACTCTCACAAATACTGGGAAGACAAGAAACAATCCCTACATGAATGGAGGAAGCCTCAGAAAGAAGGCTAAATGAAATAGAGACTACTCAACTATCAGATATTGAGTTGAAAGCAATGGTTATCAGGAAGCTCAAAGAACTCACAGAGAATTACCAAAAGCTACAGGGAAACTACAATGAACTCACTGCAAACTATATCAACATGCAAAAGGAAATAGAAACTATCAACAAGGGTCAAAAGAAAATGAAGAATACAATTTCTGAGCTGAAGAACACAGTAGAAGGAATAAAAAGCAGGATCTATGAAGCTGAAGATTGGATCGGCGAGCTGGAGGACAAAGAAAAAAAACAACCAAAATTAGCAAGAAAAGGAAAAGAGGCTCAGAAAAAATGAAGAGGGATTGAGAGAAATGCAGGACAATATAAAATGTAATAATATCCACATAATAGGGAGACCAGGAGGAGGAGAAGAAGAGCAAGGGATAGAAAACCTATTTGAAACAGTAATGATGGAAAACTTCCCTAATCTGATGAGAGGAAAAGTCACACGAATCCAGGAAACACAGAGAGTCCCAATCAAGAGAAACCCAAAGAGAACCAACTCAAGACACATCATAATTAAAATGGCAAAACTTCAAGAAAAAGTGAGAATCTTAAAAGCAACAAGGGAGAAACAGGAAGTAACATGCAAAGGAACTCCAGTAAGATTAGCATCTGATTTTGCAATGGAAATGCTCCAAGTCAGAAGAGAATGGCAAGAAATATTCCAAGTAATGAGAACCAGAGGCCTGCAACCAAGGCTACTTTACCCAGCAAGGCTCTCAATCAAGA
>PVIA01018413.1:0-12888 GCA_004024845.1 Tonatia bakeri | reverse complement strand
TAAGGATATTCAATTTTATTAATCTTTTCAAAGAAGTAACATGACTTTGTAATGTTTTTGTGTATTTTAAAATTATATTAATTCTGCTCTTTTCTTTTTTATATTATTTATTCCTTTTTCTCTTGCTGTAGTACAGTATTTGTTATCTATCTAATATGTTGCTGAGCAGGTCATTCTAGACTTCTGGCTTGTTTGAACCTTGAATTTCAGACTGTGCTAATTTAGATAAGTTCTAAATTAGTTTATTAATTTTGCATTTTTAGAAGCTAAGACAATAACATAAAATTATACCAAATTTTATATATTTCTTTATAATTTAAAATATTTTAATGCTGTTATTCATACTTCTACATTACACATTCAAATAATATTTTAATATTCTCACATTTCATGGACAGTTTCCCAATGTCATGCTGCAATATATTCCACATTCGACTATTATAATTCAGATTCTGAGCTCTTCCACTTCTTATGCTGCATTTCTGGTCTAAGAAAAATAAATTTATTGCATATTTTTCCCATTTTAACTATTTATATTTATTCTTGTGGCCTTCTAACATTCTTTAATGTTACCTTCTTCTTGGGAAAGTAATGAAAATAAATCTCAGAAGGTAATAATGATATTTAAATAAAGGCATGATCAGATAATTTTTTAGTGAAATCCATGTTATCTAAAAAAATAAGTAATATTTAAGAGGGAGGCAGATTTTGTTTCATTTGGTTTCTGATTGGTTGGTTTGTTTAGCAAATGAGGCATATATTAAAAATCATGAAGAAACTCCTGCTCTAAAGTTGAGATTTATGTTATTACAAATTTGAAGATTGATTTGCTAACAAAATTCTCTTCATCGTGATGGCTGGTATCAATGACTTTATGGGCCATGCATATTGAGATTGCTCTTCAAAAATACCTTTCCTTCTGAAATAGTATGTGTATGGACTAAACTGTGTCTCCAAAATCTATATATTCTATCCCTTAACGTAACTGAATTTAAAAATAAGGTCTTTAAGGAGGTAGTGAAGATTGAAAGAGGTCTACGGGTAGGGTCCTAAGATAAACAAACATCAGAGACCTCTGTACAGGTTCACACAGAAAAGGCCATGGGAGGACACAGGGAAAAGACTCACCGAGAGCCAAGGAGAGAAGTCAAATCTGTTTTGATCTTTGACTTCTAACCTCCAGAACTGTGAGCAATAATTTTCAGTTGTTTAAGTCACCCAGTCTGAGCTATCTTGTTATGGCAAGCCTAGAAGAATAATACAATATATTTTATGAGTGTTAGTACAGAATTGAAAACAAAGTTACAGAGAAGAGAGAATGTCCCCTCAACTTTCTCACACACACACAATTTTATATAGATTTTAAAAATGTTTCCTTGTCTTAAAAAGTAAAAGGATTAAGAAAATTCAAAAAGAAAGTAAGAAAGGAAAAGAAAAAGAAACAAAACCCCATTAACAGACAACAGTATGATGATTACCAGAGGGAAAGGGAGTTGGGGAAGGTAGGAGCGAGTAAAAGGGGGATCAATAGTGAAGGAAGGAAACTGGACTTGGGGTGGTGAGTACACTATATAATACACAGATGACATGTTATAGAATCATATCCCTGAAATCTGTATAATTTTATTAGCCAATGTCACCCCAATAAATTCAATACAAATATAAAATATTTATTTTGATTTTTTAGTCTATTTCATTTTGTAGTAATGGGTGGAGGTTGACAAGGCAAAAGTCATTAAATCACTACTTAGTATTTTTTATTTAATTTATTGTATCACATTGGTTAATAAAATTATGCAGGTTTCAAGTATATGATTCTATGATACATCATCCATATATTGCTATGCCACCACCCAAAGTGAAATCTTTTGTTACCATGTATTTGACCCTCTTTATCCTTTACTACCCCCTACCACCTTCACTCTGGGAACCACAGCACTGTTGTCTGTCTTTGAGCTTTTGTTCATTTGTTTTTTCTTGTTTGTTTATTTGTTGACTTCAGTTTTGTATGTATATCCCACACATGAATAAAGTCGTATTGTACTTAACATTATCTGACATTTAACTTAGTGTAATATTCTGAAGATCCAACCTTGTTGTTGCAAATGGCAGCATTTTATCCCTTTTTAGGGCTAAGCAGTATACATATATTCAACATCTCTGACAAATACATATTTAAAAATCATAAATAATACTAGCAAACTGGATGCAATGATACAATGATACATTACAAAATAATACATCTATATTAAGCAAAGTTCATTTCAGTGGCACAAGGATGGCTTAACCTATGCAAATGGGTCAATGTACTATACTACATTAACAAAATAAAGGATAAAAATCATATGATCCTATCAATATATAGCAGAAAAAGAATTTGACAAGATATAACATCCATTATGTTTAAAACACTCATTAAAATAAGTATGGAATGAAAGTACCTCAAAATAATAATGGCCATACATGACAAACCCTTAAGTGATATTGTTTTCAATGGTGACAAACTGAAAGCGTTTCCTCTAAGATCCGGAACAAGACAAAGATGACCACTCTCTGCACTATCATTCAACATAGCACTGGCAGTCCCAGTCAGAACAATCAGGCAAAATAAAGAGATCAAAATCGCCTAAATTGGGAATGAAAAAGTAAAAGCATCATTTTTTGCAGATGACAAGATTCTTTACATAGAAAACCCTAAAGACTTCACAAGAAATACTATTAGAAACAATAAACAAGTATACCAAAGTTGCAGAATACAAAATCAATGTATAAAAATCATTGCATTTCTCCATAACAAATATTAAACTTCAGAAAAATAAATGGAAAAAAAATCCTCCCTATATCGCAACAAAAAAATAATAAAATACCTAGGAATAAACTTATAAAAGGATGTGGATGACCTATACACTGAAAACTATAAGGCATTATTAAAAGCAATTGAAAAAGACATCAAGAAATGGAAATATATTTTGTGCTCATGGATTGGAAGAATCAACATAATTAAAATGGTCATATTACCCAAAGCAATATATAGATTTAATACAATCAGCATCAAAATCCCAATAGCATTTTTTAAATAAATAGAAGAAAAACTCATCAAACTTGTATGGAACCATTATCTAATAGCCTATTACTTTCAGATACTTCATTGTTTTTTGAAATAACTTATAAACACAAAATTATATAATCACCTACAAATTTAAGAAATCATTGGTTTCAAGAAGAAATGTTTTACAGTATACCTTTACAGTAATACTATTAACACTTTCAAAAACACTTGAAAGCATATTACATGCACAGATATAAGCATCTATTGAATACATTTATTATAAAATATTTCCAAAGGACCTTCAGGGGAGTATCCATTTTACATTGTGACTCATCAGTTGGCAATGGCCCACTGCTGTTTGCTCTAAGCAAATATGGTAGCAGATGGGTTTTCTGAAATACAGCACTGCATAACTACCAGAGTTTTTAGTTTTATTTTTATTCAATGGTACGAAGTTAATTCATGTACCATCACTCCACCAAGTTTAAATTTTGCATCTCTTACATTAACTGTGCAAAATTTTCCTAGTTTTGTGTTTTAAGAGTTTGAAACTGTGGCAGATATTTTTGGAATTTAAAAGTTAGAATGGGAAATTAGAATTCATTTGTGAAGAGTTTCCTGGGGCTGAAGGACAAGGAAAACCTTATCCCAACAACTTTTATCTTTGAATCCCTGCCCTAGAAGTAGTCTAACAGTGTTTTCTAGTGGACATAAATGCTTCTCTCTCATGATATGAAATATTGTGCTCTCATGAAACAGTGAATAGTCTAAAGATGCCCCTTGCTTCATAGATTTTGTAATCCTGCAGAAATAAATTAGCATTTAAAGGCATTAGTGACTAATTCCAGGCAAGCAAGTGGAAAATAAAGCATTTAGATCATTATTCCAATAGTGCTCTCGTCATTGTTCCAAATGGACTGTGTTAAATTCTGTCTCAGCATCCTCAAAATTCCTTAAAACTCACCATACATATAAAAATTGCTCTTTTTCTCTTGAGTGAAAAACAGAGATAGGATTTATGACTATTAACTATGGCTATCAAGTAAGTTGTAGACGAAGTATGTGTTCCTTTTGTAGAAAGAGATTATTTTACGTTGTACTGATAAATGCAGCATGAAATTTTTAAAAAGTTCTTGTGAAATTTTTCTGCTCAAATAAATTCCTAGCTTATTATTTAATTCTTATACTAAAGAACTGACTTAAATGTAGTTATATATTCCAGATTGAATATCATTATTGCCCATGATATCTGCCCTAAAATGAGTCTGAAAATGGTGAGCAATGATTTCTTCTGTTGAAGCACATAACCAAATTGGAAAATAGGTGTGTCCAATTATCATGAATATAGTGAAAAGATTAAACTATATAACAAAGGGCTAAAACAAGTATACTAGTATCATCATGCTATATAGTATTACTGAGCACAGAGTGGAATGGTGTTACTGAGTGCAGATTGGAAGAGCAGCACTGATAATCATTAGACGGCATCTGGGTAATTTGGTGTATTGGATTCACCAGTTTATTACTTTAAAAGTAAAAAAAGAGAAAGACTAAAGAAAAATAAGATTTCACTTAAAGAAAGGAGGATATGGAGATATATGTGTATGTGCATGTGTGTGTATGTATGTGTGTATACATATACATGCATATATGTATTATATATGTGTAAAATTTTTGCATATATGCACCTGTCAGCTAAAATACAAGTAAAAAGGCAACATTAATTACAGCTGAAGCCTGTGATTTTGAGAACAAAAAGTATTTTGTAGTAATTTATTATTGTCAATAACCTAGCCAGTCTTAACTGTTATACCATATTATAAAGTATTGATGTTATTAACAAGAATTCCCTATTTTAAACCTAACATGGTTTGTGACTCTTTTCAGAAATTTGTCCGGCCTTCTTTAAGTTCTGAAGAACCCATTGCCTTTTATTCAACTTAAATAATTTATTTTCCAATTTTACTCTTTTTTTCCAATTTTTAAAGCTAATCTTTGAATTTGGTTACAACATGAATCATTTCTACAAAGCACCCTCATCTTTATTATGAAAACAAACTAAACATTGTTTGAATTCTGGAATCCCAGTTTGGATTTTAGTCACTCTACCACCTGCAATTATTCAAATATGACACCCTCAGCTTTCTGTTCATTATACTATAAGTGTACGTAGTACATGTTTCACAAGCAGCTGCCACTTACTACCTGCTTCAAGTTCCTCTCAATGTTTCACTCAATTAGTTTTAAAATTTTGCTGTATCAATTTCACAGAAATCTGGGGAAACCAAGTGATCCTCAGCAGTCATTTTTCTCTCATTTTTAATGTGCTTCAGCTTCTCTTCCAAATCTTCTGATAACTAAAAACTTACATGTCATAAATGGGGCTCTGCCTCCCAACTCTGACGCTTGAACCTGGATGTAGATGAGGCATTGTCATAGTCAATGAGGCACCATGTTCTCTTCCATTGGGTAAACCTGAACACTAGAAACTGGTATTTGAACAGATCTTTAACATCTTAAAAATAGCTGCCATTTATTGAAAGTTTGCTTCATGGCTGACATTTAGCTAAGCCTTGTAACACATCATCTTAATTTAAAACTCACTGTAATTGTATTACATATTATTAATGTGCCATGTTTTATATGAGGAAAATATGGTCCCAGAAGAGTAAATAACATGTTCAAACTCATTCAAAACAGAAATGGGGGTGGGGGTGAGTTTAAACTCACTTGATTTTGATTTAGCACCTATAATCTCAATCATTAATTTATGCTGCCTCCCTCATAATTCTGACTCTTGGTGAACATTAGAGTACATTCCTGCCTAATAGGCTGCTCAGTTTCTCATCTTAATAGAGTGTTCATTGGATACCAACCATTTTCTCAGACATCCACATATATATCTTAATCCTAGCACTGGATATCTCAGTGTAGTCTAGAATATATGTAAATTATAACTAAAACTTTGTGCAAAATCCCCCTTAAATAATTGGAAATAGTCCAGGTTGTCAGCAAACTGGGACACATAGATGACAAGAATGTATTAATAGGGCCAGATCTATTTGGTGAGTTTTAACAGTAAATGATTTAACCCACCAGATTGCACAGCTTGAAAACATTAATTCTCTACATTTTGGAAGCACTAAAATATCCATGTCAGTAGGACATGATTATTTTTGAGTATTTAACACAATATATTTACATATTTAAGAGTTAGAAACTGTCCCATATACTTCCTTTTGAATCCATATCTTAAATGTTTAGCATTACATGACTAAAACCTGTTTTTATAGGGGTGGAAACAGGAGGGAGGTAGGGAGGGCTGGGGGATGGACTGAGAAAAGAGTAAAAGGGAGAAAACTGTACTTGAACAACAATTTAAAAAAATATATAAAAAGAAAAGAAAATCCTGAAACAAGAGGAAAAAAAAAAGAATGTACACTCTTCTCTAAAATTGAATAAACTTTGTTTTGGAGATGGGTGAAAAAAACAAAACAAAACCTGTTTCTATATATCTCCCAAAATATAAATAAACAAAACTGTGAAAATAACATAATAAGAGGAATAATGATGTAGATATGAAAAATAATTATATATGTTCACATTTACATTATTTAGATAATGGGATTTAACATAATCATAGTATTTTATAAAATGCTTTTTGAGGAAATTCCATACTGTTTTTCCTAGTGGCTGCACCAGTCTGCAGTCCCACCAACAGTGCACTGGGGCTCCCTCTTCTCCACAACCTCGCCAGCACTTGCTGTTTGTTGTTTTGTTTATAATGGTCATCCTGACTGGTGGGAAGTGGTATCTTATCATGGTTTTAATTTGCATCTGTCTGATGGCTAGTGATATTGAGCATACTTTTATATGTCTCTGGTCCCTCTGTATGTCCTCCTTGGAGAAATAATTATTCAATTCCTTCGTCCATTTTTTAATCGGGTCATTTGTCTTCCTAGTGTTGCATCACATGAGTTCTTTATGTATTTTGAAAATCAGACCCTTGTCCAAGGTATCATTGGCAAATATATTTTCCCATAGAGTTGGTTCCCTTTTCATTTTGCTGATTTTTTCCTTAGCCATGCCAATGATTTTTGTTTGATGTAGTCCCATTTGTTTATTCTTTCCTTTATATCCCTTGCTGAAGGAGATATATTATTGCTGCATGGATGGAATATCTGAGATTTTTCTTGAGTTGTCCTCTAGGACTTTTATGGTGTCACAACTTATATTTAAGTCTTTTATCCATCTTGAATTTATTTTTGTGTGTGGTGTAAGTTGGTGGTCTATTTTCATTTTTTTGTATATGCCTCTCCAGATCTTGCAATACCATCTATTGTAGAGGCTATTTTTACTCCATTTTATGCTCCTTCCCTCTTTCTTGAATATTGACTGACCATAAAGACGTGGGTTTATTTCTGGGCTCTCTATTCTGTTCCATTGATCTATAGGTCTGTTCTTATGCCAGTATCAGACTGTTTTTATTATAGTGGCCTTGTAATATAATTTTATATCAGGTGTTGTGATTCCTCCTACTTTGACTTCTCTCTCAAATTTGCTGAGGCTATTTGGGGTCATTTATGATTCCACATAAATTTTTGAAATATTTGTTCTATATCTATGAAGTATGTCATTGGTGTTCTGATAGGGATTACATTCAATCTATTAAAAGCTATTCAAAGATAACTTTGGGTAGTATGGACATTTTAATGATGTTAATTCTTCCAATCCATGAATAAGGTACATGCTTCCATTTATTTATGTCTTCCTTAATTTATTTCTTCAGTGTTCTTTTACTCTTTATTTTCCTAGAAAATATACTTTCAATCTAATTCCTTAACAGGCTTTTACCTTTATATATTTTAAGGTAATATAGTCTTTAACTGGTCATCTTATAAAAGATATTAAAAACAAAATATTTGTGTGCATTTTATGTATAAATTTGATTTTATTACCTGAGGCTATAAGCCTCAGGGTATTAAATTTTTTCTAGATTGAGTTATCATTATATTCATAGATTTCATATTTGATCAAATAAATATATTACCAGTTTTAATGTTTTTAAACATGTGTTTAAAGCTTCACAGAAATATGTAACAACTAAATCAATCATAAAGAAGTATTTCCTAAGCAAAGGAGAGAGGTATATAATATGTTATTTAGTATATTATTTCATAGGAAAGGATATTTGATTATTTATAGAAACACAATAAATGTTGTTATGCTAAGATTCTCAGCATGTATTGGGAAAAACACTAGCTCTGATGAGTAAAGAAAAACATTTTGGGGTAAAAATCAATCATGACCCTATGTTGGTTGCATTCCCGAACCAGCCTTGGTTTCAGAAACAAGCAGACCTTGTTTTTTTTAAAACAATAATAATAATAATTAATAATAATAATTAATATTGTTAATAATATTAATTAATAATAATATAATAATAATAATATGAATAATATCAATCACATATTTTATAAACTTTTTCAAAATTAAATACTTTACATGAATACATCATCTTATTAAATTTTCACAATAGCTATAATAGTTATAATTCACCCCATGTTACATTGAAATCAATGAAAACAAAGCCTAAATAATTAAAGATTAAGATCTGGGAGTCAATTCAAACTATTCTGAATCCCAAGGTCTTGTTCTTAACCATTTTTACCGTACTGCCTCAGTAGTACTGTATATAGTAATGCCTACCACTGTAAAGAGAAAAAACTAGTTGAATTTGATATGGAATAACATAAGGTCAAACCATGAATCTTAAGAATTAATAAATCTAGCCCTGGCTGGCATAGCTCAGTGGATTGAGCGTGGGCTGTGAACCAAAGCATCCCAGGTTCAATTCCCAGTCAGGACACATGCCTGGGTTGCAGGCCACGGCCCCCAGCAACCGCACATTGATGTCTCTCTCTCTCTCTTTCTCCCTCCCTTCCCTCTCTAAAACTAAATAAATAAAATCTTTTAAAAAATATTTCAAAAAAGAATTAGTAAATCTTATTTGGGAAATACAGAAAGGTTGCAATGAAAATATTTCTAATTATATGGTCTCTGGAAAAAAATATGTGACTCATCTTTAGCAATAACTTTTTTACTTTATATTTATTCATTGCACTTAACATCTTACAATATTCTATACAGTTAACATATTTTATTAATTCTAGTGTGTTTTGTCACTCTACATCAAAAGAAAGCTCTTTGAGAGCATATTTTTTCTTGGGAGTAAAGGGGAGAAAACTGTACTTAAACAATGATTAAAATAAAATTTAAAAAATATCAAAAAAGAGAGAGAGAGCATATTTTTTCTATTCACTGCTATATCCTTCCTCACCACTGACAAAAGTGCCTAATAAACAGGCAAAGGATAAATAAAAGTTTCATACTTTGTTTAAATTCGGCTATATATATTTTTAATTCTTAGTATCAAAGTTTATTTACTGTCATTATAACTGTTTTTCAAAACTTCTTAACTCTTGTACCTTCTTCAAAAATAATAAGTCCAATGAGAAGGTAATGATGACTAGTGAATTTTTTATCTTAATTATGTTTTTATAGGGATATAAAAGTTTACTCCAAGTGAATTTTTAGTAGTATTACTTCAATTAAATTAATGAGAGAGTTTGCAAAAGGTGAGATATTACAGATGTTCTATAAATCAGGTATGGTAGATGTTTCATCATTCCAGCCATTCATAAGATCAAGACCCAAGTCCTTCTGACATTTTCATTACTTATCAATAATTTCCCCAACATTTTTAAAGAAAAACCCATTTTAATGATACCTTGAATTTTTATTTTATTTTCTCTCAATTTTTAGTAAAATTTTATGCCATTATATTAGAATATTCTTTCTAAAATAAAATTTAAATGTCAAAAGAAAATTTGCTGTTCTTTTTAAATCACTAATTTTTTGTGTAAAGTATATTCTAAATTAGCTTCTTATGAAACAATTTGTTTTTTCAGTATCTCTATAGAAGTAAGAAAACCAAAAAAAAAAGACACCAAAAAAGAAACAAAATGGCCAACAAATGATAATTTGTGTCATTAAAATTTAATTTTAAGAGACCTTCCATTTACATTTCTGCTTTGTATAAAGAATACCTTACCAAATTCACTTAAATCATCACAGTAATTTGTGGTGTTTAAGAAATTTGTAAAACCAAAAAGTTTTACAATTCCTCAAAGCATATAAAAAATCCCTCAATATAGAGTGTTGTCATATACACACTACATTGCTTACTCCCTGCATCTGAAATAAATTAACATTTCATGTCTTATAATGTAATCATCTGAACAGAAAAATGCTGTAGTAATTTTTTCTAATGTTTCCAAGGAGCATGAGAAGCATTAGAATTTATCATACAAAAATATTAATGAACCATATATTAATATTAATGTAGTCTTTTAGCAAGTGAAGCAAATAATTAAAGGCTCACAAAACATTTCTCCTCACTTTCAAATACAAAACTAAAAGGTTGTTTTCTAATGCATACAAAATACAAATTCAAAAATGTTTAGATATTCTATATTTTGTCTTCCTCTCATAAGTCAGATGTTCATTTTTACAGAAGAAAACAATTATTCAGTTGGAGGGGATTTATTTTTTGTTTTACTCCAGTGAGTTGTGAATTCTGCCCTTCCTTGATTTCATCCAATAAGAAAGTACAAGGTATGACTTGCAACACAAAGTTTATTGACCATAATAAAAAGTGAATATTTGAACCAATTCAGAGATAATTTCCCACTGGATTAGAAAGAAAATGAAATGTAGATTTATAGTGTTTTAAGTCACTAACATGAACACTATCAGAACTAACATTAAATCCATATCCAAGATTTGCTAAGTAGGATGTATATTTTCATTCAAAAAGTTTCATTCAATAACATGTTAACTAGATTAAATTCCTTCAAAATGCATATTTGTTATCTAGATATATTTACAAAGTACCAGCCAATGAAAGTTGGCAACCAGAAAAAAACAAAACAAAACAAAACAAAAAAAGAATAATGTGAAGATAAGTACAATTATATGACCCAGCAAACAATTTTCATAGAACAGCAAACTAAAATCCAGGAGATTAAGTGACTTTCTAAATGATGAGACTTATATTAGACCCACCCAATGATTCTGAATTCTCAAATAAAAATGAATCCTTTAAAAAAATTTAATACATATTTAAAACTATATCTATGTCTGTCTGGTGAAATGCTAAAGCCCCTTTTTTCTGCCTTACCAGAGATGATTTTGAAATTTTTTGGAATTTTACAACATAGTATTTAAACACAGTCATTGTTAAAAATTAAATTATATAAGATTACAATTAAAAACAAACATAATAGATAATTAAAACTTATCATTTCCTAATTATTTTATTATTCTTTGCTACTATTCATGGCCTTGACATTATTACATCTTTCCAATCTCTAGGGCAGAAATACAAAATGATATTATGCTATGGCACATCTCTTCCAACCCTATTAATTGACTTCATGATGGTAGCCAAAAATTGACCATGATGAGTTTATTTATTTTTTATGGAAATCAGCAGACACTGTAAATCAGGGCTCAATTTACCGATTGATCATCTAGACAAAATAAAATGATGAAGAAAGTGTTAATATTTCAGATTAAAGTGTGCCTGTCTACAGTTGTTACATCAGGATTTATACAAAAGATGAAGAGATAATCCTTGCACATTTCAGGAATTATTAGTCAATTCAGCCAAGAAATGGATCATGCTATTAACAAACAGGAAAAGTTCTGACATGCATATTTATCATCTTGCTTTTATCATATGCATTAATATAAAAAAAATACCAACTAACATGCATGTTGGAACTACACTCATTTGTCAATCAAAACCACAATCAGGCTATATATTTGCCAAATACAGGAGTTGACAAAAATCCAGTAAAACATCTTATAAGAATAAAATGACTATGTGTAGTTTAAAATAATAAGTATTGCATATTTTATTTTTAAGTTGTATGCTACACATATTTTATATCTGCAATATTAATACTGAACTTTAACAAGTATATTTATGCATATATCATTAGATGGTTACTCCACTTATCAACTTTATATTTCCTATATTTATATCCATAGACATATCTATATATATACTTATATAAGTATATCCATAATCTTATCCATATCTGTATCTATACACCTCTTAAAATGAAACTCAAGCAACCAATCTTTATTTCCCAAATCTATTTGAAAGCCCCTTCAAATCATTTTAAGTTTATAAAGCATATTGTTTTTGTTTTATTTTGTTAATGTCATATTAACAATGTCCTTTCTCTCTAAAAACATGTGTTGCCACAATGCATTATATTTCTTTTGTAAAGACTAAAAATAAAAATAAAAAAAGACCACCTATTACTCTTTGTCTCTCTTATCCTTCAGGATTACAGCCCACCCACTACATCGATCTACTGGTGTTTGTGTTACTTCCCCTATTGTCTTGCTTTACTCCCCACTGCTTGAGATTTTTCTTCATTATTATCATAATTTATTTGTCAAAACCATGCATATGACTGTGTAAATTCTTCCTGCTCTTGCCCTTAGAATAATGATATTCCTTAGTAAGTTAAATAATGGCATAAGTGAACAAGAGTAACAAAACAAATTTTTTCTAAGAATTTAACATGACAGTAGACCAAGGTGTGGTGGAATTTTTCTGTAAACATCATTAATAAGCATTTAACACTAGGTTTTGCAAGCCATTTAGTTCAGTGTCACAACTGCTCGGCTCTGCTGTTCTAACATACAAGCAGTCTTAAGCAAGATATAGAAGACAAGGGTGGCTTTGTTAAAGTACAATT
>PVIA01018412.1:0-12889 GCA_004024845.1 Tonatia bakeri | reverse complement strand
GTTCTTCTGTTCCTGCAGGGAGGGGCAGCTTCAGTCCTAACCCACTCCCCCATGCTCTCAGATTCCAAAGAATAGCCCCAGTTGTGCCAGGCCTTTTCCCAGGCTGCTGGTTCTGCCCCAAATGCTCTTCTCACACTCTTTACCCAGCTGACTATATGTCCTTTAATTACCAGCTTGATTGCCACTTTTTAACTGTAGAAGTATTTACAAAGGGAGGGGTAGAGACAGACAGTGAATGAGAAAGAGAGGTAGACAGACCATGATAGATTGCCTCAGAGAGAGTTGAAGAGATATTTTCTGAAATGCAGACAGATATTTCAGCAGCAGTACAGTATTCCTTCTTGAAAAGCCTTGCAGCTTACTATGAAGAATCCACTCCCTGATCCTTTCATCTTGAACTTCAGACTCCATAAAGCCCCATCTCCTTTCTT
Source organism: Tonatia bakeri (assembly GCA_004024845.1). Classification (NCBI taxonomy): domain Eukaryota; kingdom Metazoa; phylum Chordata; class Mammalia; order Chiroptera; family Phyllostomidae; genus Tonatia; species Tonatia bakeri. The sequence continues at coordinate 12,458 of PVIA01018412.1, read as the reverse complement.
CACAGAAAGGAGACTGACATCTAGCTGGGAGTGGGGATCCTCAGGTGTTACATAGTAAAGCCAGGTCACCTGTCCACACAGGTTACCTAATAACCAGGGAATAAAAGGTAAGAGCATCATGGCCAAAAACACTGGCCTTAGAGTCTGAGAGGCCAGGGTTTGAGCTAGTTTCCACTGCTTCCTCACTGTGTGACCTCAGGACGGCACTTATACTCTCTGGGTCTCAGTTTCCTTATTCCTAAAACAAGATCATAGTAGAGCCTCTACAAGAACTGGTATGAGTGTTAAATAGGTGAAAACCATAAAGTTGTTAAAATAGTGTTTGTTGCATGACAATGTTATGGATGTGCTTGTGCTTATGATTTGCACATGCAATTCCAGTCCATGGGTAAGGGCTCAGTAGAGAGAACAGTGATGGTTAATTCATCAAAGTTGTGAGGATTATTAAGATGTAGTGGGAAAAATAAATAGGCCTCTTTCCCTCCCACCCTCAGCATGACTTCTTGCTGCTTGGATTTAGACCTCTTAGCACTGGCTGCTGACATGTACCTCCTGCATGCGGATGAGGAAGGAGTCAATAAAGTCCCGCGGGGAGTTGGGATCCAGCGTGCGTTGGTTCTGCTCCACCTTCTTGGCTACAAAATCTTCCAGCCCCTGAAGGTTCTTAAATGCCTGTTGCTGTGGCCCTGGCAGGTGTTTCATCACTGAGTAGAACATTTCATACAGCTGATGGTGGGGCCAGAGAAGGGAAGGGAAGGACATGTGTTGACGGACATCATCAAATTGGAGTGGGACTTGTCTCAGGGCAAGTGAGGCTTGGTTTAAAGGCACCTGCCCTGATGTTTCGGCATTTAGATGGGGCTGGATGGAGTAGATATCTTAATTTTCATGTGAGTTAAGTGTGAAGTCCCTTGTCCTAGAATTTAGGTAAATTGGGTTGGGATCCATATCTAGAATCCCTTTCTCGTTTCCTTCCTTCTTTCCTTCTTCCCTTCCCTCCCCTTCTGTTTTTGTAGGGGAAGTATAGCTGAGCTACCCAGGTATTGGAGAGTGGGTTTTGGGCACCTCTTCTGGGTTCAGTTGTGCAAGGAAGACTGATTTTGAGCGGACCCTGTCTAGAAGAGGATAGGATTTGGGGCACCTGAGTCTATGTGACAGAGTAGTTGGTTGGTTGTGGTAGGGTCCATGTTGAGCCAGGGCGGGACCATTTACCTGCCCTGTAGATGTAGATATGAACTGGAAGATTCCCAGGATCATGCGTAGCAGTGATAGGTACTCTTTGTCCTCATAGTCAAAGCGGTCCCCAAACACAATGGAGCTGATGACATTGGAGACACTTCGGCTCACGATGGAGATGGGGTCTATGAAGGCGCCTGGGAAGAGGTGTGGGGTTGGTAAGTGAAAAGAGATTTGGGAGAGTGAACTTGGTGATCTGATGCCAGTCTGTGAATTCCAGGAACACCTTCCTCCAACCCAGTTCCTTCCCCAGGTCATAAAGCGCCTGTCCAAGCAGGGTGTTTTCCTCCTCAGTACCCTGGGGTCCCCAGCTCACCGCGTGTGCCCCGAAGGGCCTCGACGAGAAAGCCTGCCTCCTCCTGGATTCGCTCTTCGATGCCCCGCTTGCCAACTCCGAAGTCCCGCAGCGTGGCGATGGAGAAGCGCCGGAGCTGCTTGGCTCTCTCCCCATTGCTGAAAGCCACACCTGGGGAGGGAGGGTAGGAGTGGGGAGTGGACTTAAAGAGGGGCGGGTCCTGTAAGTGGTGGGCAGAGAAAGAGAGAGAATGAAGGAGTGGGTAGAGAATGACACATGGAGAAACACAAAAAGACAGACTAAGTTGGAAGGAAATCAGGAGAGGTGAAAGATGGGTGCCCAGAGAAGCAGTGACATGCAGAGACACTCACATGAGGAGAGAGAGAAAGATTGGAGGGAAGAAGGCAAAGTGAGATATCTGGAGATCTGGGAGGTGGAAGTAAAAATTGAGAAGGATCCTAAAGCTGAGGTGGAGAGTGGTGAAAAATATATAGGGAGAAACAGAGAAGGTCTGGAGACAGGAGAGTATTATGAAGACACGGAGGTATGAGGAACTTGAAAGAGAAATAGTGTGAGGTTTTAAGACAAAGGAAAAAGAGAGGCAGGGGAATGGAGAGAGAAAGAAGAAGCACAAAAAATGAGACGGAGAGTAAGATATAAAGAAACATGGAGATATGGAACCAGGTCTCCAAAGCAAAAATCCCAAGAGCTTCTAAGAGATACAGAGAGGAGAGATGTTTAAGGAGGGAGAATTGGGAGATGGGGCAGAGAGAAGCAGGGAGATGCAGATATACTAAGACAAGTTGGAGGGGTCACAGGGGTAAACAGGGATGGAGAGGAAGGGCTCTGACGCAGCCCTGAGTGGGTGGGTCAGTTGGCAGAAGAATGCTAGGGAAACACACGCCATTAAGTCTGCTTGACCACATTCCCCCACACAGGATTCCCCTCACCATAGCCTTTGAAGAGCCAGTCAAAGGTGGCTTGCTCGCCTCGCCCACTGAATTCCTCTGCCTGGTCCACCAGAGCCTCCTTCACAGCCTCCTGGCCCCAGAGGACCACAACTCGTCGTGGGCCCAGGTGGACCGTGAACACTGGACCATAACGCTCGCTCATCTGAAGGAGAGAGGTGGGAGTGGTGAGTGTGTGCAGCCTCAAGTCTGAACTGGCTCTGTACCCAGCCCTCACACAATGGCATGCATTTTGCCCACGTTCTGACAGTCAAGGGACTGGATATCCCAAGATCTGGTCTTTCCTGGCCAGGACCCTGACACTAAACCTTCAAAACACCCACTTCCCAAGAGTTCAGTCCACCCTTTCCCATCCCCTGCCATGAAGTCCCAGCCAGCCTGCAGAGGCCCCCAGCCCCACCCTAGCACCCCTCTCCCTGCCTCCTGACACCTTCATGAAGGAATTGTACATCTGTGCTGTGTTCAGCTGCAGGTAGTTCCCGATGAAAGGCAATGCAGGTGGTCCAGGAGGCAGCTTTCCCCAGAGCTTCCTTTGCTGCCAGACAGACATCAAGACCATTATAGTGAGGCAGGCCAGCAAAGTCACCAGGAGCAGCCCTGAGGCCAGCATGGTGGCACTGAGAGTGACGGTGAGATGGTGATGGCTGGGATGGTTTGCCTTTATATGTCCTGGGACAGAAGGGTGGATTTTGGTTCTGATTATGTAACTGTGTCATATCACGTTCCAACTACACTCCCTGCTGTGCTCCCCTGCATAGCTTGGGATGCTGCCAATGTAAGAGGCAGGTCCTCCTTGGTGGATTTACAGGGAGTGGGCCCAAGGCTGAATTTGTGGCTCCTTGTGAGGTGTTTGGCCAGGGCTATGGACTTGCAGGGACAGTAGAAATATTGCAAAATGCAAGATTCTGTAGTTTTTGCCTGTGTGAGCCCCTGAGCTTGTGATTTTGGGTCTCAGAGTGAGAAGAGACTCTAAAGTTGTGGGTTTTTGGGTCTTGAGAGAGAAGAATCAAAGATTTAAGGGTGCTGGAATGAGACAAAATGTGTGCTGTGGATTTGCGGTGCTTCTCTAAGGGGTGATGTAGGTTTAAACATGTGAAGACGAGACACACACACACACAGAGAGAGAGAGAGAGAGAGAGAGAGAGAGAGAGAGAGAGAGAGAGAAGAGGAGAGAGACAACTTCAGATGCTGAGATCTGTACTTCTGAGAGTGGAGTGCTGAACAGGAGCTTAATACGTGTATTTCTCTGCTGGTGCTGCTGCCAATGCCTCAGCTGCCGCAAATTTCTGATCTCTAGGGTTATAAGGAAAAACATTCATTGCACTCCTTGGCACAGTTAAGGTATTAATTGAAAGTGGTTCATTTTAAACATTGTGTTGTAACATGGCATGGACAGCCAGTGAAGCAGCAGGAGTATATATGGGTCCTGGTGAGTAGTCTGCTCCTAGGAGTACAGACCTCAGCGTGCTAAATGAAGTTGCTTTGTCTCCCCCACCCTCTGAGTTTCCTAAAGAAGGACCTTTCATGAGGGCCACCCTATGGGTCCCTATATCATACAGCACAGTCTTTCCTCTGAGTGCTCCACAGGTGAGGGGTCAAAGTCTGTTTGGGACACACAACTGATCGTCACAGGCTAGTCTTTGCCCTGAGCCCAGTGTGAGTCACAGCTTCATTCTAAGAAACACGAATAGGTCCAGGCCAAGACAAATGACCCAGGGTGACATTGAGGAGGCCCCAAAGTGTTATAGCCCTGTCCCTAAATGCTAATTAACTAGTAGAACTTCCAGCTTGGGCCAGCCACATCTATAACAGAAGCTCAATAGGACCCGACAATGCAACACAAGGCAGCACAGCTCTGATTAACGTTGGCTTACCTGGTGGAGGAGCCTGAGCCTGTATTCCAATGTAGTTAGCAAGGTTTAGATTACCTGGGCAAGGATCAAAACTTCAGTTGATCCAAGCACCAGTCTGGCACCTAGAATACCAAATGCCACCCAGGCAAGGATGAGAAAAAGGGCAATTCCCTTCTTGGAACTTGCAACACCACATCAACCACATGCAGTTCCTAGGACAGCCTGTAAAAGAGTCGTGATGAAATCCAGCATGTGGTTTGTTTATTCACCTTGGCTCACTAATCTGAGCAGCAGAGTCAAGGGATAGAAGCAGAATGGGGAGCTGATGAGGCAAGAGAAAAGTTAGGCCAGAGAAACAGGGTCTTTGCAACATGGTGACTCAGAAAAAGCTGGATAAGCAGATCCCTCTCCACAGCACCTCGAGTGCGGACTCCCACGTGTATTCATGCATGTCCATGGAGCAGTCGACATGCCACCAGTATCTATTGTAGATGTCATGGCTGAATGGGACCACTGGCCCATTCAGAAATAGATATCAGGAGAATTTGGGGAAAGGATAAGCCAAAGAGAAATAAAACAGGCAGATGCAAGCAACCACAGTCTCTGAGGTGTGACTGAAAGACAGAGGAAGGGACTAAGCATGGATCAGAGACTACCTAAGCACAGTCAAATGGAGGAATATGGATACAGCCACCTGGGGCTACAGCCGAGGGACGCGTGAAGTGAGGTCAGCCAAAGGCCGATTCTGGAAGAGGGTGGAACAATTAGCAGAGATTTCCCAGAGAGAACAGGGTAAGAAATACTCATGTTATGGGTTAAATTGTGTTCCCCAAGTGCTCACACATGGAAGTCCTAACCTCCAGTGCCTCACAATGTAGACTTATTTGTTAATAGGGTCATTACAGTTGCAATTAGTTAAGACAAGGTCATACAGGAGAAGGGTAGGTCCCTAACCCAATATGTCTGATGTCCTTACAAAAAGGAGAAATTTGCAGAAAGTCACACACATACATAGATAATGACACGTGAAGATGGAGGAAAGGATCGAGGTGATGTTTGTATATACCAGGACTGCCAGCAAAGCACCAGAAGCTTGGTCTGTGACCCGTAGCTGCCAGAACTGAGACAGCACATTTCTTTTGTTTGAGCCACTTAGTTGTGCTTAGTTCCAGCAGCCCTAGCAAACTAGTACACCTAGCATGATGCCAGGGAGCAATAACTCAGTAGGAGGCCCCCAGACTTGCCTCCCTCATCGTCCCCCTGGGGCTGATGCAAAAAGGCCTGGGAGCCACTGATGGTGGTGATGAAAGAGGATGAAGCACCTGGAACTGCTGTGTGTCTGACCCTTGTACTCGACTTAATTTAATTTCATTTGATCAGAAGCATACTCTGCAGGATTTTAGTCCTAATTTATTGAGATTTGTTTTACAAATAGTGTATGGTCTGTCTCAGTGAATAAACCTAAATATTTTTTATGTGATTATAGTTTATGGTGTTTGTGATCTTTACTGACCTTTTGTCTAGTTGTTTGTTCAATTACTAAAACATGGATGTTAAAATCTCCATCTATAATCATGGCATTGTCTATTTCTCACTTCGTTTTTATCCATTTTTTCTCATGTATTTTGGGGTGGCATTGTTAGGCACATACGCACTTAATGATTATTAAGTCTTCCTGACAACTTGCCCTTTTTACTGTTATAAAAGGTTCCTCTTTACACTTGGCCATACCCTTTGTTTTTATGCTGTTGCCATAGCCACTCCAGTTTTCTTGTGCTTACTATTTGTATGGTGTGTAACTTTCCATCTATTCACTGTCAACCCTCCTGGGTCTTCATATTTGGGGAGTCCCTTGTAAACAGCATACAGCAGGGACTGCTTCTTAATACTTTCTGATTATCTTTGACTTTTTATTGTGAGTGTTTAGGCCATTAACATTTGATGCAATTATTGATTCATCTGTATTTAGAGTTCCTAATTAAATACTTGCTTCTGTTTGAACTTGTTATGAATTACTCTTCTCCCTTACTTGCTTTCTTTTGGTGATTAAAATTTTATACACATAAAACTTAAATGAATTAAATGACATTTTAATTTATCAGCTGCATTTTAGCTATACACCTCTTTTCTTTGTTTTTTATTTGTTCTCTTGAGATTACAAAAACAGCTTTAACTTGTTCCAACTCACTTGGAGTTAATGTCACACTGGTTCTGGGTTCATAGAGTGTTTCTTTCAACACGTTAACGATGACCTTTCACTGTGCTGGCCTCTATGTTTTCTAATGAGAAAGACAGAGACATTCAAATCATAATGAACTCTATCATTTTTAATTAATTAACTTATTGATTGATAGAGAAAGGGGAAGGGAGCAAGAAAGAGAGGGAGAGAAACATCAATGTGTGAGAGATATATCAACTGGTGGCTTCTTGCATGCCTCTAGCCAAGACCTGGCCTGCAACCCAGGTATGTGCTCTCACTGGGAATCAAACTGAGAAACTTTTGGTTCCCAGTCCAGTGCTCAGTCCACTGAGCCACACTAGCCAGGGCATAAACTCTATCTTTAATATGTAATTTTTCTCCTCTGGCTTGCTTTCAGGATTTTTCTTTTTCTTTGGTTTTCTGAAGGTTGACCATAAGGTGCCACATGTGAGTTCTTTATCTTGTTTGGTGTGTGCTAAGCTTCTGTTGTCCATAAATGTACGTCTTTCAAACAATTTGGGGAAAACTTAGGCTCTCATTTCTTCAAATATTATCTCTCCTTTTTCTCTTTCCTCTGCCGCTGAGATTTCCATTTCGTATGTTAGTATGCTTGATGGTGTTCTGCAATTCTGAGGCTCTGTCCTCTTTTTTAAAAATATATTTTATTGATTTTGCTATTACAGTTGTTCCATTCTCCCCCTTCACTCCCCTCTGCCCTGCACACCCTCTCCCACCCACATTCCCCCTCTTTAGTTCATGTCCATGGGTCGTACATGGAAGTTCTTTGGCTTCTGTACTTCCTATACTATTCTTAACCTCCTCCTGTCTATTTTTCTACCTACCACTTATGCTACTTATTCTCTGTACCTTTTCCCCCACTCTCCCCCTCCCACTCCCCTGTTGATAACCCTCCATGTGATCTCCACTTGTGTGATTGTGTTCCTGTCCTAGTTGTTTGCTTAGTTTGCTATTGTTTTTGTTTTAGGTGTGGTTGTTAATAATTGTGAGTTTGCTGTCATTTTACTGTTCATATTTTTTATCTTCTTTTTCTTAGATAATTCCTTTAACATTTCATGTAATAAGGACTTGGTCATGATGAACTCCTTTAACTTGACCTTATCTGAGAAGTACTTTATCTGCCCTTCCATTCTAAATGAAAGCTTTGATGAATAGAGTAATGTTGGATGTAGGTCCTTGCCTTTCATGACTTGGAATATTTCTCTCCAGCCCCTTCTTGTCTGCAAGGTCTCTTTTGAGAAATCAGCTGACAGTCTGATGGGAACTCCTTTGTAGGTAACTATCTCCTTTTCTGTTGCTGCTTTTAAGATTCTGTCCTTATCTTCAATCTTGAGTAATGTAATTATGATGTGCCTTGGTGTGTGCTTCTTTGGGTCCAACTTCTGTGGGACTCTCTGAGCTTCCTGGACTTCCTGGAAGTCTATTTCCTTTGGTAGATTGGGGAAATTCTCCTTTACTATTTATTCAAATAAGTTTTCAATTTCTTGGCCTCCCCCTTCTTCTTCTGGTACCCCTGTGGTTCTGATGTTGTAATGTTTAGAGATGTCCTGGAAGTTCCTAAGCCTCTCCTTAATTTTTTGAATTCTTGTTTCTTCATTCTTTTTTGGTTGGATGTTTCTTTCTTCCTTCTGGTCCATACTGTTGATTTGAGTCTCAGTTTCCTTCCCATCACTATTGGCTCCCTGTACATTTTCCTTTATTTCATTTAGGGTAGCCTTCATTTTTTTTCATCTAATTTGGGACCAAATTCAACCAATTCTGTGAGCATCCCGATGACCAGTGTTTTGAACTGTGCACCCAATAGGTTGAGTATCTCTTCGTCGCTTAGTTGTAATATTTCTGGAGCTTTGATCTGTTTTTTTCATTTGGGCTATTTTTTTTCTTTTTGTCTTGACATGCCTGTTGCATAGTCTGGGGCAGAGCCTTCAGTATTCACCTGGGAGGGGTAACCCAGGTCACTGAGTTGTGACACTGTATGTGGGGAAGGGGTCTGAGAGGGAACAATGGCACTTGCTCTGCTCTCTGCAGGCTTTCAGTACTCCCCCCTCCCCGCTTTCCACAAGCAAATTGGTCCCTTCTGGTGCTGATTTCCGGGTGGGTTGGCTTGTGTATGGTCTAGAACCTTGTGGGTCTCTTCAACGACCTTTCCTGTGAGGCTGGGAGTTTCTCCCACTGCCTCAACCCCCATAGGTGTTTTCAATCAGTGGTTTGAGGATTTATTTCCCCGTGCTGATGCTCTGATTTGCATGGTCAGTCTCCCTCCCCAATTGTTCCTCCCAGTTTATCTGCACACGAATGTGAAGCCACCTACTCCAACACCTGCCACTGTAGTCTTACCGACCAGCTGCAGCCTTGTGTCCCCAGCTGCCAATCTGGCGCTGGGTCCACCAGCCACTGCCTTGCCTGCCTTGGTCCTCCAGCCAGTGTGTTGCCAAGAGTCCTCTCGAGCACCTATCTCTGCCCCTCCTACTGGTCTGGATGAGTGTGTGTTCTTTAACTCCTTGGTTGTCGGACTCCATACAGTTTGATTTTCTGTCAGTTCTTGTTTTTGTTTTTAAATTGTTGTTGTCCTTCTTTTGGTTGTGTGAGGAGGCACAGTGTATCTACCTACACCTCTATCTTGGCCAGAAGTCCATTGGCTGCCTTTTCTTGTTTCTTTTCTGTTTCTAGTTATCAGATTGGATAATCAGTATTGATCTATTTTCAAGTTCATTTATACTTCTTTCTTGCCATCATGAATCTGCTGTTGAGTCCCTCTGGTACAATTATTTCAGCCCTGACTGGTTTATCCCAGTTGGTTGGGCATCCCTCTACAAAGTGAATCTTAGCTGGTTCAATTCCTGGTCAGGGCACATGCCTGAGTTGTGGGTTCAGTCTCTGGTTGGGGCACATATGAAAGGCAGCTGATCGATGTTTCTCTCTCACATCGTGGTTTCTCTACCTCTCCTTCTGCCCCCATCTTTCTAAATTAAATAAATAAATAAATAAATAGGCTAAATTTATATCAGTTACTGTACTTTTCAACACCAGAATTTCCATTTGCTGTTTTTAACATATTTTTTTATTTGTTGATGACAGAGAGAGACAGACAGACAGACAGACATCGATGTGTCCTGATTATGGATCAAACCCAAACCTTGGCACCTGGTTAGGGCCTCATAATTTCTATTATCAATTTATATTGATAATATCTATTAATATTATCTAACTAAAAAGTAATTATTATAATACTTTCCTTTCATTCTTTTTCTTAAGATTAGAGAGAGGGGAAGGGAAGGAGAAAGAGAGAGAAAAACATCATTGTGTGGTTGCCTCTTGTGCACCCCTTATTGGTGGTACGATTTGGCTCACAACCCAGACATGTGCCCTGACTGGGAATCAAACCAGTGATCCTTTTGTTTGCAGTCCAGTGCTCAATCCACTGAGCCTCACCATTCAGGGCCCTTTCATTCTTTAAACATAAACATGTTTTTTGTTTCTTTCAGTGGTTACTTCAAAGTCTTTGTCTGCTGTGTCCAACATCTGGACCCCTCAGAGACCATTTCAATCCCTGATCTGCTAGCCTTGCTGTATCTCAAATTTTCTATTAATACACTGTATTTAAAGTACCTTAATGAGTTTTATGGCACCTCTAGGCCAAGAGAAATATATATGAATTCCATTTATTAAGTAGTTAGGGTCAGGCCACATAATAATCATTTATGTTCTAACAACTTAATGGCTATTGGGGAAAAGAAACATATGTTAAATAAAAAATAATATTTTGAACTTCTGGACAAGATGGAGGTGTTGCTTCACTTCCTCACCCAACCAGAAGAAGGATAACAACCAATTTAAAAAGAAAACAACAACAACAACCAGAACTGCCAGAAAATTGAACTGTGTGGAAGTCTGACAACAAGAGTTAAACAAGAAACATTCACCCAGACTTGTAGGAGGGGCAGAGATGGGCAGCTGGAGTGGACAGGACTCCCAGCAAGGTTGTGGGTATGTGAGGCAGCAGTTGGCAGCACAGGAGGTCCCACCTTCATGTGTGGATTAGCTGGGAGGAACAAATGGGGAGTGAGATGAACCTCGCAACCCAGGGTTCCAGCTGGAAAAAGAAAGCCTCAAAACCTCTGGCTGTAAAAATATGTTGGGGTTTTGGTGGTGGGATAACCTGCCAGTCTCACAGGAGAGTCTGTTGGAGGGGCCCATGGGGTCCTAGAACATACGCCAGCCCACCAACCTTGGAGTCAGCACCAGTGCAGCACATTCACTTGTGAAAAGCAAGGGAAGTAACTGAAAGGGGTGGTGGGCCAAGCAAGCGGTGTTGTCCCCTTTCTGACCCCTCCCTCACATACTGCACCACAATGCAGTGATATGGGTTGCCCCACTCTGTTGCACACTTAAGGCTCTGCCCTTTACAATGTAACAGGTGCCCCAAGAAAAATAAATATGGCCCAAATTAAAGAACAGATTAAAAGTCTAGAAAAAAGGTAAGTGACAAGGCGATAGCCAACCTATCAGTTGCACAATTCAAAGCACTGTAATAAGGATGCTCACAAAAATGACTGAGTATTGTCCCAAATTAAAGGAAGAAGTGAAGGCTATGCAAAGTGAAATAGAGAAAATTATACAGGGAACCAACAGTGAAGGGAAGGAAACCTGGATTCAAATCAATGATTTGGAATCTAAGGAAGAAATAAACATTCAACCAGAACAGAATAAAAAAACAAGAATTCAAAATATTAAGGAGAGGCTTAGGCACCTCTGGGACAACTTTAAATCTGCCAACATCCAAATCATAGGGGTGCCAGAAGAAGAAGAAGAGCAAGAAATTGAAAACTTATTTGAAAAAACAATGAAAGAAAACTTCCCCAGTCTGGCAAAGGAGTCATTCAAGTCTAGGAAGCTCAGAGAGTCCCAAAGAAGTTGGAGCCAAAGAGGGCCCCACCAAGACATGTCATAATTAAAATGCCAAAGATTAAAAATAAAGACAGAATCTTAAAAGCAGCAAGAGAAAAGGGGGCAGTGGCCTACAAAAGAGTTCCCATCACACTGTCAGCTGATTTCTCGAAAGAAACCTTGCAGGCAAGATGGGGCTGCACACAAATATTCAAAGTCATGAAAGCAAGGATCTATATCCAAGATGACTCTATCCAGCAAAACTATCATTTAGAATGGAAGGGCAGATAAAGTGCTTCCCAGATAAGAAAAACTAAAGGAGTTCATCATCACCAAGCCCTTATTATATGAAATGAAATAAGGGACTTATCTAAGAAAAAGAAGATCACAACTGTGAACAATAAAGAAACAAGAAACTCACAACTATCAACAGCTGAACCTACAAAAAAGCACAAAAGTAGACTAAGCAAACAACTAGAAGAGGAACAGAATCATAGAAATGGAGATCACATGGAAGGTTATCAGTGGGGAGAGGGAAGGAGGAGAATGAGGGAAAAGCTGGAAGGAGTAAGAAGGATTATTGTTAGGTAGAAAATAGACAGGGATTCTTTATTTTTTCTTTCTCTCTCTCTCTCTGTTTTCTTCTTCTTTCTTTCTTTTTATTTTTTTTCTTTTCTTTTTTTTCCCTCTTATCCTACTAATGTCTGTTTGATTGTATCTTGATTTGGTTTATAAAGCAACATTTTATGTAAAAAAAAAACTCTCTAGATTTTTATATCTCTCAATTCCTTATAGTTCTTTACCATCCATCTTAGTGTTATTACTTCTGCTCCAAATCTACCTCTCCTGTAATATATATGCTGGTTGTTTTATTTTGGTTGATGTGGTTTGTTTTTGTTTTTGCATGCAAATTTATATTATCTTTTTCTTCCTTTTCTGACATTTTTTATTTCAATAGTATTTTCTTTTCTTTCTACATAATCTTCTTTGCTTAGCTGGTT
>PVIA01018411.1:0-12894 GCA_004024845.1 Tonatia bakeri | reverse complement strand
GGCAAGAAGGGGCTGGAAAGAAGTATTCCAAGTCATGAAAGGCAAGGACCTACATCCCAGATTGCTCTATCCAGCAAAGCTTTCATTTAGAATGGAAGGGCAGATAAAGTGCTTCTCAGATAAGGCCAAGTTAAAGGAGTTCATCATCACCAAGCCCTTATTATATGAAATGTTAAAGGGACTTACCTAAGAAAATGAAGATTAAAAATATGAACAGTAAAAGAAGACTTCAAATTCACAGTTAGTAACAATCATACCTGAAATAAAAGCAAACTAAACAACAACTAGAACAGGAACAGAACCACAGAAATGGAGGTCACATGGAAGGTTAGCAGCAGGGAAGTGAGAGAAGGAGAGAGGGGGAAAAGATATAGAGAATAAGTAGCATAGACAATAGGTAGAAAATAGACAGAGGGAGGGCAAGAATAGTATGGGAAATGTAGACACTAAAGAACTTATGACACATGGACATGAACTAAAGGGGGGAATGTGGGTGGGAGGGGGTGGGCAGGGTGGAGGGGAGTGAAGGGGGAAAATGGGACAATTGTGACAGCATAATCAATAAAAAAAGTAATAAAATAAATAAATGAGGATAAAAAAAAAGATAACTTCTTGAGTCAGCATGTCAAGCCCCACTGGAGATTTAGGTGAAAGGCCACATGGCATTGGATAGAGACATTTTGTGACCAAAGGTCTGAGTCTAAGCATTCTGAATATGGGGCAAAGGAAATCATCTTTCAATTCTCTGAGTTGCATACACCTGACTGGAAGAACCATGGAGGTAAGGATGAAGAATTCAACCCTTTGGGGACTGGTGTGTAATCAGAGGAGACTGGCTCTTTAATTGTCTTGGGTAATTTCCAGGGAGAGACAGAAGAAGCGACAATGGGTCAAGGAGTTGCAGGGATATGACGAAAGCGATTGTAATGATTGAACATAGAATCTAAGCTGAGTAAGGAGAATATGAGGCCATGAGGAGGTTGAGAGAACTTGTAAATGCAGTAGGATCAATGAGCTGTAGGTCCCAGGGGGTTACTAGAGTTGGGATACTAGAAAGTGTAGGCTGGAAAGATGGAAAGTGTTGGCTAGGAAGTGGAAGGCTTAGAATTGAGATGGTGGAGGGATCATTATTGGTAGTGTCAAACTTTATGGCATAATTGTAAGATGTTGATAATTCAGGGAAGTTTATGGCATAATTGTAGCAATGAAGGGCTGAGAAAGATGGGATCTAAGGAGAAGGTCAGGAGCTGATAATTCAGCACATTGGAAGGATCTGTTATGACATTGTTCTCAACCTTGGCTGCATGTTATAATCATCCAGGGAGTTTAAAAAGAAATAATGATGGCTTGGTCCTTCTTAGACCAAATGAAGCATAATCTCTATGGGTTAGAGTCTAATACAGACTCTAGTCTTATTTTGTTTTAAAGCTCCCTAGGTGATTCTAATGTGTGGTGAGGATTAAGAACCTCTGAGTTTCAGAATCCCCAGAAGAGTGATCCTAAGTTAGGAGCTATAATCTTTCCTTTTTTTTATTTTAAAGATTTTATTTATTTATTTTTAGAGAGGGAAGGGAGGGAGAAAGAGAGAGAGAAACATCAATGTGTGGTTGCTGGGGGCCGTGGCTTGCAACCCAGGCATATGCCCTGACTGGGAATTGAACCTGTGATGCTTTGGTTTACAGTCCGCTCTCAATCCACTGAGCTACACCAGCCAGGGCCCAATCTTTCCAAAATGAGGGGAGAGACCATGGCTGCAGATGACCATCGTAGGATGCCTGGTGAATGGTATAGTGATAACATGAGAGTATTAGTTTTAATTTTTAAGGTGGACTGGGGCTGTTGAAGGAGGAAAAATGGGTTGGAAGTATGCCTTTGCTTGGAAGCTACCAGTGGGCCCCCATCTCACTCTGAATGAAAGTCAAGGCTCTTATTATGGTCTATAAGACCGAGCTCTTCCTATCACCCTTCCCACATGGTTTTTTGTATCTCCCTCTTGTCCATGGCTCTCCATGGCTTTCCTTGTCTGATTGAATCCCAGGTTTCTGCTCTAATACCATCTTATTAGAGAGAACTTTTCTGACCTTGTTTAAAGAACAATACCAACTCCCTATTCTCCCTCCATGTCTTTTTATTCATAGCACTCATTACAGTCTGCAATAGCATATGCTTACTTGTTTTTTCTTGTCCGTCTTCTCCCCAAGAATGTAAATTCCCTGAAGGTGGCAATTGTCTGTTTTACTCACTGATGTGTTCCCAGGACCCAGAGGGCACTGGGACAGAATAGATGCTCAATAAATGTGAGGAATGAATGAATATATAGAAGGAGCAAGGAAAAAAACAAGTCACATAACCAGATGCTCATACAATCCTGTGTTATGTGTAAGAGTATGCACATGAATGACATATACCCAAAAGTTTTATAAGGATACATGTCAAAATGTTAACAATGGTTATTGCAGTTCAGAGACATAGAGGTGAGATTTTCCCTTTACATCGTTTTGTATAGCTGAGTTTTTTCAGCTATTGTGTGTGTACTCTGCCACCCTCTTGCTCCACTCCCCTCAACTCCAACAACAAATAGAACAAAAGACAGAAAGACCACCTGATTTCAACGAAGGAGAAGGGGGTGATGGCTGAAAACTTGGAACAAATGTTAGCAAATTCTGGTCTGAATCCAGATGAATTTCTGAAATGGAGGTTGCCAAATCTGAATAGAAACAAATATTTGAGAATGCAGGCTCTGATGGAAAAGGTAAATATGGAGATGAATTTTGTGTATTTAGTGAAGGTTTGAATCAGTGGTTGACATGGTATAAAACATCACATTATTCACAGGAAAAAACTGTAGATGAGTGATGTCAATTCTGCAAGAAAAAGCAAATACTTGGAAATAATATAAATAGAAATTTCCAAATTAGATGCCTTTAAGATCATAAATTGT
Organism: Tonatia bakeri; assembly: GCA_004024845.1. Classification (NCBI taxonomy): domain Eukaryota; kingdom Metazoa; phylum Chordata; class Mammalia; order Chiroptera; family Phyllostomidae; genus Tonatia; species Tonatia bakeri. The sequence continues at coordinate 9,953 of PVIA01018411.1, read as the reverse complement.
AAATTTGGGTGGGTAACTTTTAGTTTTGTGATTAAAGGTGAAATTAATCAGGTAACATGTATCTGCCTGGGGAAGATGCTGTCCTGAAATGGTTAATGAAAAATACAAGATTCAGGGACTACAGACACAACTTGTTTTAGACAAACAATTAGATTGCTTAATTGAGAGAATGGGGCGTATTGTACAAAGTTAGAAGAAATTTTAAATGGGTATGTGGGTCCACACCAGTCCTGGTATCGGAGTTTGCTTATTTGCACAAAGGATTAATTTACCTTTGACTGAATTGTTGTCTTTCTTTGATAACTGCTAGCCAACTGGGAGTTAATTTGTTTCTAAAACAGTACAAGGTTTTTTGGTTTCACCTAGGAGAGTGAATGGGTCTCTGTCTTTCAAGGTTGCACATTTTTCTGCATTTCGGTCTAGGCGGAGATAAGACCTCCAGGGCTGCAAAATACAATAGGCTATTCTTGTACCTCAGATGTGACTGGGCACCAGGAGTAGCTTCTGTTCTTGACCCTGCACCCACCTTGAAGAGGGAACTTTATCGTTTCCCAGAAAGCAAATTCAACACAACAAAGGATTAATGAATAAGGACAATTTTACGGAAAATGTCTTAGGGAGACTGAAAAGCTCTATGTGTCCTGGGGAGATAGTTTTGATCTATGACAAAACCTAATAAAAATTCTCAGTAGTCACACAGGTTTTCCTTCCGAAGGAAAAGGTTTCACATTCCCTTCATTTCTTTTCTCTGTGTTTTTAAGCGAAATGATTGAATCCCTTTCAAAGTCTCTGATCTCTCATCCTCCCATCTGCCCTTCTGCCTGGCAAGGAAAGGACCCTCCATGGGATCCACTCGCCTTAGAAAGGGGATGGGTGTAGGTATCGGTTGTAACTAGTAACCCATCCCCAGGCATCTGATTATCCAATTCATTCTCAGCAGGAGGTACAGAGTGAAGGAAAAGAGTACCCTCTCCCTCCCCAGGACTGGGGGTCCCATGTGCTCAGGCCCTTCTTGGACACTGTGTTCTAGTTCACCCCTTCTGTGTGCAGTGAGTGTTGAAAGGAGGGAGCTGTGCTTGGGGATTTGTTGGGTCCCACGTGATAGCATTATGGTTGATGTCCAATCCTTGGCATCTCTGGGCCACAATGGAAGAAGAAGAGTTGTCTTGGGCGACATATTAAAACATTGTGACACGTAATCACAAAAAAAATCTCATAATGTTTTAAGTAACTTTACGATTTTGTGTTGGGCTGCATTTATAGCCATCCTGGACTGCATGAGGCCCATGGGCCAAAGGTTGGACACCCAAGGTTTAAAAGGAATAAGAGAAGGGCTGGAATTTTTACAATAGTTGGGACCCTCTGTGCTTCCTTCTTCCCCTGAGTCACTGATGGCTTTCAAACTCCCCAAAGGGGCATCCTTGAATGAGTTCCCCACTTCTTCTCACCTTGCTTTTCAGGTGAAGACCCCTGGGCATTGCCTTAGACACATAAATCATAATAAAGCACCTCCACCTCACCCCTGACACTGTGGTATACCATTGTGGTCTCCCCCCTCTCCATGACCCATGCAGACTCTCTTCTCCATATTAGTTTTGAATTCAGCTGAAAAATAGGAGTCATACATACTCAATTACCAAGCATTATAGTTCATATCTGTAAAGCATCTTCACAAGCTATTCATAGATGGGCTGCCCTTTTTCTTTACTTTGGGACTAGTTCTTATTGCCATTGACTGTGTCTTTATCTCACTTCAGTCTGATGTAAAAATTTGCCACTGAATTGTGATTCATTCATTCATTTATTCATTTATTCATTCACCCTGTTTCCTGAACACTGATGATGGGTCAGGAGCTGTTCTGGGAAGAAAGAGGCACACGGTAATGAGAAGATTCCTGTTCTCATGGCTTACATTAAGGTGGGCGAGGCCAACATAAACACAAACAAGAAAGTGTCAGATGGTGATAAATTCTTTGAAGAACACTGACAAAGAAGGACAGACAGGGCTTTGTTAGGGGCTCCTGGCACTGAGTGAGCAGGCATGGCCTTTATGATGAGGTGATATTTGTCAATTTAACCCTTTATATTCATGAAATAAATTTGTAATTTACCTTGTACTCCTTCCTTTCACAGGCTGAATTTTTGGGTCAGTGTTCTGATGGAGGCTGTTCAACTCCCATTTCCCTTTGCTGACCAGGGATCAACAAAATTTCTTCTGTAAAGGGCGAGACAGCAGTGAATACTTTCTGCTTTGTAAGCCACACCATCTCTGTCACAACTACACAACTCAGTGAAGTTTGTAGCACAAAAGCAGTCATGGGCAATATGTGAGTGAATGGAGGGGGCTGTGTTCTGATACAACCTTATTTACAAAAACAGGGCTCAGGCCATATTTGGCCCACAGGCTAGTACTTTGCTGACCTCTGATCTCCATTGCACTTGCCTCTATTTACTTTGGAGTGGGAGCAGGGCGCCTTTTCCTTCAAGGAGAGAGCTTCCACCCCATTAAATAGTCTTTGCCTTAATTTTTCTTTGCTAGAAAAAAAAGAAAGAAATTAAGAGAGAGTAATTCAGAAAACTTACACAATGGACAAGAAAAAGTAGAAAAAGTGAGAGCCTTACTTTTTTACCTTCACACATATTCTAAGAAGAACCACTACTGAGGTGAATCTTTTCAGATTTTCTATGTCTTTGTGTACATATGATAAGTATATACACACAGACATACAAATAAAGATTTTTTTCATTTTTGTCTTTAGTTCCCCCACTTTTCATTCCTACCTACCTTTCTTTCCCTCCTCCTCTCTTTTCCTCCCCTTAACTCTGCTATGAAAATTTTGCCATTGGATTGCAATTTATTCATTCATTTGTTCATTCATTCATTCTCCTCCCCTGCCTCCCTGTCCTCCTTTATTCCTCCTTTCTTTCTAACACATGTGGTGTCCTCCTGAAATACTGTTCTGCATTTTGCTTCTTTTGCCCTCCATTACATCACTGTATGTCTCTCTGGATTCAAGAGACATTCATTCCACAGTTGGCGTCCTGTTATTGCCAACCGACATGACGTGAGTGTCGAATTATTTTTGGTGAATGGTGCTCGGAGCAGGTGGTGCTGGGGGCATTCTACATCTCCTCCCACACAAGCTCCCTGCTGCTGGAGGGTTGGTATGAGAGCAAGTCTCAGGCCAAATGCCAGCAGCTGCAGAGCCCTGTCCTGGTGAGCAGGCACAAACAGCTGGTCTGGACTTTGGGAGGGGGTTCAGTCTTGGTTGTCAGGTACACTGGCCAGCACGGGCTGGAAAGCTTGCTCCAAAGCAGGTACTTCTTACAAAAGGACTGATAGACACCTTTATCCACACAATGCAGAGAAACAGGCCCAACATTACTCAGAGCTCAAGCACCCCCTCACCATATGGGGAAGTACCTTAAATTTTTATTACTTTATTCATAGGAAGATCATGAGCCCTGTTACATGATTCCAAGAGAATCACATATTCCTCTACTTCTTATGCAGACAAATGAAAGAATAATATAATGAACATAGTATATCTTTCATTCAGATTCACAATAATGTTTTTCCACATTTGCTTTGCCTATTTTTCTTTCTCTTTAAAAAAACATATATACACACTCATGCATGCATATACAAATTGCATATATATATATATATATATGCATATATAGTTAAATTTTTTATTTTTAATTGTGGTTCCAAAATGAATCACATATCATGTATCCAAAATAAATCACAACTCTCACTTGCCAGTTAAGCTATTTCTCATACCCCTTATGTGAATTAGCTAGACCTAAGGTGCTGAATAAAATTAATGTTTCTCAAGTAAGCTTCTGTCCTTTGTTCAGCTGCTCAGAAATGTCAAAGTTGAAGCCCATAAGATTTTTTTTTTCTTTTCTTTGCATTGTAAGATTTGCACACCAGAAGGGCAAGGATATTTGTTTTGTTATTGCTGCAACTTACTGGCTTGGAAGAGTGCCTGGCACATAGCAAATCTGCATGATCTGAATATTTGCTGAGTGGTTTTTTGTGACTCCAGCTATTCCTTAAGAGCTACAGGCAAAAGAAAAAAGGACATGCTGCAAAAGAAGAGATGACCTCTATGTCAAGAAAATAAAACATTCCTGGGAAATCCGTAGCCAATGAATTAAAATGCATAGCTCAATCCATTTGAGCTGCATTGGCCAGAGCTCAGTGCTACTCATAAGGCAGACTTGGACATGAAGTTTTCAGCTTGGCACACTATTGCCTCCCACACAAAAATATTAGTGATTTTTTTTGTAAGTAAGAAAGAAGGGAACATGGATATTGAACAACAATAAAGAAAATTTTTGCTGGACCTTGGACATGCATGTAGACTTTCCATGAAAGGCCCTGAGTCTGGAAGTTGTGAGACACTAGAAGGTAGGTAGAGAGCAAGTAGTCAGGCCCCTGGACAAGAAACCAGAGCACCTGCTTCTTGGAAAACTGATCAGAATCAGCAGAGAAACAGCCCAATAATGAACTTGTGACTGCTTTCTTTGTGTGACTCAAATGTCTTATTTCAGCCCAAACTAATGAACTTGATGGGTCACATAGTTCTTAAGAACCAAAAGTGGACTTAGAGGTTGACAATTGGACTGAGTTGAGCATCACTATCGGTCAGTACTGAACCGACAAGATAATGATTTGTTTAAATCAGACAATCTTCTTTCCTTATGAACTTTGTGGCTTTTGCCCTTATACATCTTGCTCTTGTCTTGTGTTGGTGAGACTCTCTTTACAGGGTTCCTGTATCTCATGCATATCCAGGACTGGCTGCATGATTTACAGAGACCAGCAAAAATGAAGAGATGGAGTCTCTTGTTTAAAAATTAAGAATTTCAAGATGGTGGCTGGAAATTCAAACCAACTATGGGCCCTCTGAGCATGGGGTCCCTGTGTGGTTACACAGTTCACATGCCTATGAAGCTGGCTTAGTGTATACCTTTATATAATGAAACACTCAAGATTTGGGCTAACTGTCTTGGAGTTATTTTTTGAGAGTTAACTTGAAGACACACTCACTCAGGACTGGATCTTTCTGTGTCAAATCAGATTTTCCCACTTTCCCTGGCAGTGAGCTCAGACTAACACATACTCATGATGAATCAGAAATTGTTATTTTTATTTTGTCAGAAGCAATTAGGAGTGCTTGCCTCAAAGGAATTATTCTGGTTAAAAATGGGGAATTGAAACATGATTTTATATGTTTCTTTTTATGACTCCTCTATAATGTCAGCAAAAGAAAAGAGAAGGTATGAATGCACAAGGACAAAGAGAATGTGAAAGGAGAGCAGAACAGTTGAGAGATTAGGAAAGTTAATTCTTATGCCCCTACAAAGGGGCAGGGAGAAGCTAACAAGACATAAATTGAGTCTCACTGCAGAAGTCACTAAAGACTCAGGAGCTGGGGACACAAGGTATCCCTAGGGGTAGGGATGGGCTGGGGCTAAAAATAGGGAGGCATTGCAAGTCCAAATGAAGAGCAGTTGCACCCCAGATTTCTTACCTTGCCCAAGTAAAAGATTGAGGGCAACTTTTCTCTCTGGAGAAGTTGAACCTCAGAGCTCTTGGGTTTAGTGATACCTCGTACAGTTGAGGACAGAAGTCAGGTACCAGATTGAAAATGAGAATTAATGAAAATTTACAAAAGGGTTCCCTAGCCTGCATACTACTCTTTGGCTCTCAGAATGCTTGTGGCTAGGTTCAGAGTTACTAAGCAGCAATGCAGAGAAGTCCTCTTTTGGGAGATCACCAACTAGGAGAAGAGGGCTACCCTTATCCTCTATCCCTAAATTCACCCCTAAAGGCCAGTGCCCCTCTAAGCTTCTCTTTGTGGATACTTATGAGCAGATACTTAAGAAGTCCTGCCCAGGCCTGCCGAGCTGGGCCTCACCTTAAATATGAGCAGCCATGCTTTTTCGGGAAAGACTTTAGAATGAAAGACAAGATCAAAGTCAACAAATCAAAAAGGAACTTGGAGGAAAAAGAATAGAGATTAGATGTCAACTTCAAAATACTGTAATATCATATGAGAGATGAAAGAGGAGTGTGAAATAGCTACTTCTCATCACTTTCTATTTCTAGTGCTTGTTTAAATCATTTTCTTGAGTAACATCATTACTTCCTGATATTATATATCTATTAGCTGTTTACTCTTTGTTACTCCCAGTTGAATGTAAGCCTTGTGAGAGCAGGGACTGTTTCTGCTAGTCTTCTTGTCGTGCCTAGCACAATGTAGGTGCTCAAATTATATTCATAAACAAGAACAGGGTACTATAAAAAAGGAATAGTAAAGATCAGAAAAGACATTGTAATATTAATAGTGTGGTAAGAAAATTAAAAAATTTAATAGAAGATATGAAAAATAAAATTGAGAAAATATCCTCAAACATAAAATGAAACAATGGGAAGGAATAAAGTGTACAATAGCATTATATCTAAAAACAATGTCCATACCTTAATTTAAAAAACTTTATTTCTAAAAATGCTTAAAAAAGAAAATGTTAAAGAAAACAGGAGAAAAGTAGATCAGGCAAAGAGTTTTAATATCTAGCTAATAGAAATTACTCCGGGCATTTGTGTGGAGATGGATTTTTAGTTCTGTCTGGAAATAGTGTGGGGGTAGTTTGAGTATGGGCCAATTATAAGTACATAAAAAACTAATTAAGTGAAAAACAAAGGCAATTATTAACTTAGGAAAAGCACAAAAGTTATGCAATAAAGGGTATATGATATATCATACCAAATGACTCAGCCGTGAATTCTGTCTTTATAGTGTATAATGTAAGCACTAAATATCAGTTTAAAACAATCTTGATATGATTTACTGAGACAATGACATAGAAGAGATAAAGGATTATGGGTGTGGTATGCAGATTAAAAGAACTAAATCCTTGTTTTCCATTTTATGACATCAAAAATGGAAATCCTGAAATAAAAAACAGATGGAAAAACCGTAACCATGTGGTCTGGAATAAGGACATCAGATACCATCAAAAACGAATGAGGGAGTTGAAAATTATTGCTTTGGGGTGTGGAGCCTGGGCATAGGGAGCAGGGGAACAAGGAAGCCTTTTCTTGTCCTCAGCCTCGTGGTACTGTCTGACTCTTCAAACTGCATAATGAAGTCCTTTGATAATAAAGAAAAATCATTAAATAACAAGCAGTATGCTATGGAGGTGATGGTCTTTTGCACCACGTCATCTGTAATTGATTGGATCCATGGCGTGGTGTTAACAGTGAGGGCTTGGAGACAGCTCATCACTGGGGCTTAGTCATGTGAATGAGGTATCTTCTTTGAAGTCATCACGAGCTTATCATGTTCTTTTACTCCTCGTGGGAATAGGAGGTCTGGGAACCAAAGAATGGAACTGGGTGTGGAGTCTCCACTTATTTAAGGTTAAACAAACATGCAAATAGCACACAAACATTTGGTTCTTTCTCCTTTTTTGACCCTACTCCCCCCCCGGCACTTACTCTGAATAGTTGTCCATACTCGCTGTCTTTAGTTCTTCTCCCATTCTTTCTTGAACCTATTCCGGTAAGATTTGACTCCTACCACTCTGCTAAAAACAGCTTTTTTTTTTTTTCCTTTCAGGATCTTTAATGACCTCCAAGTCACTAAGCTGATGAATTCAGTTTGGATCTTAAGGTATTGATGGGGTTGGACACTTAGCACCCACGTGGCAGGCTCTCCTGGTTTTCTTTCTGCCGTGGGCTGTTCCTTCTCTGTCTCTTTTGTGGACTCCTCCTCATTTCTCAGCCTCATTTCTCAGGCTCATCAAGTGCCCAGGGCACAGTTCTTGGATGACTTCTCTTTCTAACCTGCGCTCACTGCCTAGGTGTGCTCAGGAAGTCTCAGTGCATTAACTAGGCTTTATAAGCTGAAGACTTCCAGATTCTGTATCTCCAGCCCAGGCTTCTCCTCTGAACTTCAGACTTCCTGATCCAGTTCCCTTTTTAATCTCTCTATGTGGATACGTCTAAACGGATGTTTTTATTAGGTTGGAAACCAAACTCTGGTCTTTCCCTCAGCAAGCCTGCTCTTCCCACAACTTTGATCACATTAGTGGCTACCTCGTCTTCTTAGTGGATCAGGCCAAACCTTGGTATTATTCTTTTTCCTTCTTTTTCCCTTGAACTTAACATCCCATCAAGCCAAAACTTCCTGTTGTCTGCACTTTTCAAATGTATCCAGCACCTACTCACTTCTCATCTTCTCGATGGACACTTCGCTGGCCCCAGCCACTGCGATGGTCCATCTGGGTTACTGCTCTGCCTTTGCCTCTTTGCAGTCTGTTTTTAAAAACTCCAACAGCTAGAAAAATCTTTAAAAACTCCAGTCCATGTCTCACCGGGGTTTTATATATACTTCACACCTCTTCACTGGCTTCCCATATGACTCTCCTTTGAGGAATGTCATTTTTCCTTATATTTTTAAACAATTTTCTTTATAAAATCCTGAACTGGCCTGCTTAAACCCATAAGGTACCATGACTTATACTCTTGGTGTGGTGTGTCATTTCTCAATATAAATGATATTGGTTGCTTTTTGGGGGCTTCAAATTCTATCTTATGAAGTTACTATTGCCCCACATGCCTCCCTTTTAAACATTTTTTTTTTTCCTGTTCCTGTCAGCGCAGCTTCAGGTATGCTGCAATAAAATATAGGTCTCAGATACCTGTCTTAACACGACATAGTTTTACTTCTCACTCATGTTAGGCATCCAGAGCCAGTTGGCAAGAGGGACTCAGGCTAAGTGAGACGCTGGCGGGTCACATAGGGGCTTTCCACTGCTTCAGCCTGAAAGTGACAGACATGTCTTTCCCTCACATTTTATTGGCCAGAGCAGTCTTCCACATGCTCAGGAAGAAGGAAGATAAATGGGATTTGGTGAATAAAAAAACATGGTCTTTGCCTCAATCACTTTTTAGGATGCATGTATCTGAGTGTCAAAGTGTGTTTATGTACCATCATGAAATTATACCTATATTTTGGTTATAACATATGCTTTATTATTAAAAAAGTCTTACTTATCTAATTCCTGAAGTCAGCTCTCCGCTTGTTTCCTGCTTCTGACTTCGGTGGGGTGTGTGAGGTCTCCATCTCTGCCCTGAGGCCTCTCTCCTGCAGATCTCAGCAACTCTTCCAATTCTTTCAGCCTCTGCAGGAGCCTTGAGACCTAATTATCCTCATTGTAGAGATTGGGAGCTGTAGACCAGAGAGGTTAGCGTGCCTTATCTGAGGTGACACAGCAAGAAAGTGGCTGAACCAGGATACCAGTGTGAAGGTCCTGATTCCTGGCTTGGTTTGAGAACTTACTCTGAATTCTTGGGGCAAAGGCAATCAGAGACGGAGGCTCGTCTTCCCTCCTAGCCCCATAGCTCTTTGCTGCCCTCTCTTGGCTTCCTCACTGTGACTGAGGGAGAAGGTTCTGGCAGTCTCTAGGTTACATCCTGTGTTCTCTCTTCTTGATATTTGATACCCCTATGCCCTCTGATTCCCAGGAATTGAGTGTATAGTAGGGACTAGCAAATATTCTTACTAATTGATGTTTAAGAGTAGCGACTCTGATGGGGGTGTGGGAGTACTTTAATGAGTGTCCGCTATATGCCATCTGAGGGCCATCTCATGACTTAGACTGTGGGAGAGGTATGCTCTCTTTTCCACCGGACTTACTCGTGTGAAGATATAAGTCTGGAGCGGCTGACAGTCATCTTGCCACCAAGTGGAGAGTGCTTGTTGAGAGTGAAGCCAAAATAGAGGGCAGAGCAGAAGGATGGAGAAAGTTGACATTGTTTACATCCCTAGGACTCTTCAGTTATATAAGCCCATAGGCTCTTGATTAAGTGAGCTCAAGTTGGCTTTTCTGTTATTTGCAACCAACAATTCCTGATACACGAGGTTTTACTTTGT
>PVIA01018410.1:0-12893 GCA_004024845.1 Tonatia bakeri | reverse complement strand
ATAGCAGGAGATAGCTGACATACTCAAAATATCCAAATCAATAAAGTTATTCGTGAAAACAAAAAAATGTGTCTTTTATTTTACATAAAAACTAAATGGACTTTTTGGCCAATCCAGCATTTCTGGACATTGTCAAACACCTCTTGGGGTTAGGGGATGGTGCTCCTGGTTGACAACAGCTGACGTAAAGCCCTGAAAAGAGGTTTCACATTGGGACTTTACTACTCATGTTGCAACCTGGATTCGTGCAGGAATCCTCCAAATTACCATGTGAGTGAACACACCCTACCCTGTTGGAAGATCATACCTTATGAAAAAGAATGAAGGCACTCTGGCCAAAAGCTGGGCAGCTTCCAGCCTGTGAGTGAGGCTATTGTAGACCATCCAACTGAGAATGGCCCACAGAGATCAGCTGAGCCAATCCAGACACGAAGAACCTCTCTGCTGACTCAAAGAATTGTGAGCTAAATAAACAATTGCTGTTTTATGTCTTTAAGTTTTGAGGTGGCTTATTGTACAGAAAATCTAAATCGTACATATATACTTTTATTTAACTTTCAATAGTACCTTTTTTGACAGTACCCCATTATTCATTAGCAAATAATCAGCCAAGAAATAACGGTGATTAAAAACAGTCTCATAACCAAACTTACTGAGGTCTGATTCTGACTATAACACTTTTTATCAGTATGTCCTGACGTGAGTCATTTTAACTTGCTTTACTCCATTTCCACATCTGTAAAATAGAGTTAATAAAAGTACGTGGGACATAGTAAAATTTTTGTTAAACAAATTGGTCTATATCTTAATGGGGGTATGCCTGTTTATTTCCACCACTAATCTTGTTTAGAAGCTTAGAATGTGTAGGAGACGGTCCTGCATGGCATGGGCCCAGCTCCTACTCGGAGATGCACAGGATCCGTGCCCACAGATAGGTTCTCCTGTGGGGAATCAGGCCTGCAATGTGCTTAGGCCACTTTGAGTCTTGCTCTTGCTAAAAAACTCCCTCACCCTGAATTGAGGACATTTACTGCAAAGTAATTCCTAAAATCTGTGCTAAACCTTCCAAGGATGAGTGTAACGGGTTCAACCACTTTTGACTTTTCATTTGCAAATATCCCTCTTCTGTGATGTGTTTAGTGGCATTGGCTCCTTTGTTTTCTGTAAAAGGTAACCACCTAAAGTGAACTTGTGCATAATAAATGAGGACCATCATGTAATGTGCTGAGAAACCCAATGAAGTCTGGTCACAGCAAAGGCCAAGGCTTTTGCTCCCTTTGAGAGAAAAGCCATGCTGTCCCTTTTCCTCCATAGGACTCCATAGTCCATGTGAATGTCTCATTTCATCCATAATGAGACATATGGACACTGTGGGCCCATGTCTGCATCAAGAATGCTTTTCCCTTCTGCTTTACTGTAGACCATTTATTTATTGTGTCCTGTTTGAGAATACATGTTTCTATTTACTCTATTTAGAGAATGCTGTTATACTGGAAATCTCTGTCATAAATTAAAATAGTATTTATAAATTCCAAACCATTAACAACCCTTAGAATGTCCAGTTCATATTTAATGTGAAAAGTACATAAAAACCTGGATTGTAAACCTATCTTTTCTCTGGTCCAAACATCATTCCAAGGGTGATATTATTTATTCCAATTTTATTAGTCTGTAGATTCTACCTTTTCTGGGCATGAAAGTATATCTATTTTCTAAGTAGAAAAACTCGAAAGATGCCCATATTTTCATATTAGGGGCTTAGGATCAGCTGAATCTCACAGCTGGTTTTCAAGTTTTGTTATATCTTCATAGTCCTTGAGTTCTGTCTTGGCCATTCCATTTGCTAAGACTGGGTTTCATCTGTTGTATGAAACTTCTTATCTCAATTATTTGCATCATTTCTTCCTGCTGATGAACTCCCTAGACCTATTTCTTTTTTTAGTGAATTTATTGGGTTGATGCTAGTTAACAAAATTATATAGTTTGTAGGTACACCACTCTACAATGCATCATCTGTACACTGCATTGTGTGCTCGCCACCCCGTCAAGTCTCTGTCCATTACTACTTGTCCCCTCTTTGCCCTTCTCCATCTCCCCCCACCCTTTCTCTCTGGCAATCACCCCACTGCTGTCTGTGTCCATGAGTCATTTCTTTCTCTTTTTTTTGAGTTCAAGCCCTCCACCCTCTCCATTCAGCCCTGACACTATATACCTGTTTCTTACAGGATATATCTATCTAATACCAGTTCCCTGGCTTTCTAATTGTCCTCTTATTACCTTCTGTTAATCTCCTCTGATGTCCTGTTTACCTCCCAAATGCCTTCTCCTGGTATACTTCTGGGTCTCCTTGTCTCTTCTGGAATATTTGTCTGAAATTCCTATACTTATGCTGCCAGAACTTGCCAACTTAGCCAGGCCCAGTTTTGTTTATTTCTACAAATACTATAACATCTATTATATTATCTCTAATTACAACAACCCTTTATGGAAACTTTTAAAAACACATGATTACTTAGTTATAGAAACCAAAATTGGAAAATATTAGGTAGCTGACATAAAGTCATATAAAAAATGACTTGAACTATGATTTAAATCCAGAAGGTGCCAGTTACTCCAAATCAACACTCTCTTTGTTCCCTTTCCCCCATAGCTTATTCAACCCTATTCTGGTTCATCTGCCAACACAATTTGAATGATGAAGAATAATCATTATTTTGTAATTATTTGTATTATTTTATAGTAATTTGTACCACTAAAAGTTGTTAAGCAGAGAAGTTTTAAGATAAAAACTGTGTTCTAGGAAGATTAATTCAAAGTAGATTGAGGCGGAAGACAGGCTGAGTGTAGCAGGATATGGTAAAAGGCCAGATTCGGGTAAAAAAAAGTGCTGACACAAAGCAGGGAAGTACTAGAGAGTCAAAATTATAAAACAACTAATGTTGAATGTTGGTGCAATAAGATAAGGAATGCCAATAGTAATTATAGGCTAACCCTAAATAATTCTTTCCAGATTATTATATTGTTGAAACCTATTAAAATATGCTGAGCTTTTTATTTAATACATAATACAATGAAATATCCTTTCAAATTATATTAGGTACAGGGAATGAGTCTTTGGTAAATGAATTAAACAGTTCAAAGTATCGCTGAATAATTAAAGATTCTGGGTAAGCACTTATTGAGCTTACTGGTTGCCTTGCAGAATGCATTCTATGGTTGCCTAATTAGTTGAATACAAGACTCCATGGTGGTGAATTGTTGCCATGTGTACTTAATTCTTTATATTTTTGCACGAATGGCTCTGGCTATTTTGAACACCCTTGACAAACCTTTATTACATTGGCTACATTATTTTATTGCAACAGGCAGCTCAAATGCCAGCTTATCTAATGAAATCTTCCCTGAACACTCCATAAGTAAATACTTTGGTGATTTCATTGTTTATAGGACATTGGCTTATGTTTTGTAGGGGAGGAAAATTAATTTTTCCTCTATCATTCTGAGTTCTTAGCTGAGATGCCCATAATCAAAGACAGATTAACAACAGCAAAACAAACAGAAGCCTATTAACATATATACCTCATACATACATGGGAAACACCAAGAGAAAAATGAGTAAATCAAAGAATTGGCTTGTGGCTTTAGAATTTAGGATTAAGTACCATCTTAATAGGGAGAGGAGCAAAGGGCTGTAAGTCTCTTAGGGGACAGTAAATAATTTTTAAGAAAGATAAATGAGATCTTAGAAGAATAGGTGGAAAGTATGATAGTTTGTGACAAAGTCTTTCTGAGTGTAATATTGACTTTTATTCTCTTGTTCTGTAGTAAAAGTCAATCTTCCCTGATTGATGAAACTCCCATCTGAGTTCTGAGTTCCTTTTGGAGGATCTGCCTTTAGGCAGATAAGAGTTCAGAAAAAGCTTCTTCCTGCATCTGCTGTTTTCCAAGGACCTACAGCTCAAAGCAATCAACATGTCGAACTGACATATTTTTGGATAGAATGTCCCAAAACCCTGGGAGTCCCAACCCTATTTGGGAGTGGCATATTCTGCCACTCTTCAATTTCCATTATTGCCCTTGCCTGGTTATGTTTCACATGGTATATGTCTTCTCAAGAGTTTCAGTGATCTTTCAGGACATAGAAAAAGCTTTAGTCATCTTTATTTTTCACTTTGATTGCCACTCATAAGCCTGGGGTTACAAATTTGTAAGGATAGTAGGTAGAAGAAAAACAGAAGTGAAAGAGAATAACATTTTGAACCTTCTGCATATAAAATATTCTTCTGAATTACGAATAAATACTGGCTAGATTCTCTCCCTTAATGTTTTGCGTGAGTGACGAAGTTTGTATTTGAATACCTTTATCTGTTGCATATTTTAAAAGTCCTTCAAATTCCTAATCGCGTACATCTTTCTAGATTTACTAATGTAAGTGACTAACCTTGTTTATGGGGGCAGTTTAGTTAGTAACCCTTGCTGTGATGTTAAACCCTCTTTACTAGTCTCTTCTTGTAGAGGGAGGAATTGAGGCTCACAGAGAGTAAGCAATTTTCCTGATATGGCTTTATTAATCTGTTAAGTAGAGTAAACCTTTTAAAATAAAATCATTAATGTTGGGGACCATTAACTAAAAGTTGAAGATTAAGTGGAGAAATGCAAGCTATTACCATAATAAATTTTATTCTGGCTGGCTGACATCCACAATTAATTTGAGCTATCAGCTCCAACTGTTACCACCTAGCTGTAGGAAACCATAACCAGTATCAAGATATGGGGACATGGCTTAGTATGTGCCTACACTTTATGGAAAAATGATTAAAAGTGGCTCCATAAAGGTAGTCTATACACCACATGTGGTTTATCAGTAGTCGCTGCTTCCTAACAACCTATCCGAGGTGTGAACAGTGTCAGCTGCAGCAGGAACAGTTGGGTGTTCACGGAAGATACTCTGGGGCACAACAGCAGAACTGAAACAGGAAGAGGGGTATCATTTAAAAACAGGTAATTTCTTCATCTCAAGAAGACGAGCTGACTGCCAGAATCTGTAGTTTATCCCACAGCATTTATTTGAACTTTGAGATACCATGGGCACCAGGCCCCCTCCAGGGAAGGATCCAGTTTTGCTGTTCTCACAGGCAGGATACTGATACTGATGCTGTAGTTGTACTGCCACTGCAACCGCATATTAGCTCAGGGACAATGTTGGGAACGAAAGCTATCAGTGTCCTTCAGACTGAAAGCCAAAGGGAGATAAAAAAGGAAACACAAGCTGTTGTTGGTTTTTTTTTTGGACTTAACTTCGACCAAAGCTAACCTAAATGCAAAGTCTCAGGTGAAAGGTAAATACATCCATAACCACATATTGGTAATCAGGGTCTCTGACCATATGTGGTAAATGTTTATTTTTTAGAATCTCTTCATAGTTAACAAAGGAAACATTTGTTACCTTTCTAAGGATGAAAGTATTCTTATTTAAAAAAAAATAAGCCATTGTTCATGAATGGTAATGATAATAAGCCATTTGGGATAGTAGCTGAGACCTCTGGAAATGGGTAAGTTAGAGCTAAAATAATGATCCATAAAGGTTTTAGTATTAAAAATAAATAGCAGTTGAGAGATAGGTCAGAGTCATGCAAAACCTGAGAAGGGTGAGGGAATTAATTTCAGAGAAGTACTGGGCCATGGATGTAGTAGTTTTAAAACATGGTGTCTTCCCTGACCCGGTGGCTCAGCTGGTTGGACATCGTCCTGAAAACCAAAGAGTCTCTGTTTGATTCCCATTAGGCACTTGCCTGGGTTGCATGTTTGGTCAGTGGGCAGCCAATTGATGTTTACCTCCTTCTCTTTCTCCCTCCCTCCTCCTCTCTCTAAAAAATAAGTAAGTAAAATCTCATAAAAACAAACAAAAAACAAGGTGTCTGGGACTGTGATGCTTTAGCATATTTGTGTTCTAAATCTCATCTCTCCAAAACCTTCAGTAAATGCAGTGCTTTCACACAAATGTCATGTGAGGTGGCAGTATTTGTGGAGGAGGCTTGAATGCTACATTTCCAGCGATATCTTTAAAAATGGGAACATCAGGTACTAGAAGCAATAAGGTCCATAATCTAAAATGATTAAGCAGGAACAGCAGACCAAAGAGGGAGAATCAGACACCGGCTGGTGTGGCTTTATTAACTGAAGTATTGTCCCATGCATCGAAAGGTCCTGGGTTTGATTTCAGGTCAGGGCACATAAATAGGTTGTGGGTTCAGTCCCCAGTTGAGGTGGTTATGGGAGGCCACCAATCAATGCTTTTCTCACACATCATTTCTCTCTCTCTCCCCCTGCCCCCAATCTTCTCTATCTAAAATTAATAAATGTATCATTGGGTAAAGATTTAAAAAAAGAGAGAAAATCTTGCCCTGGGAATTTGCAGAAAAAAATCAAGAAGTCATTGAAATGCTACAATGGTAGGTAGCATTTTAATCTATACTGTACAGAAACACAGTGAATCTGTATAGTAAAAGAAAAAAGGAAAACAAAATTATTTCTTAAACATTTTTGAGAGATATTAGTAGAGAGACTATGTTTGGGTGAGAATAAGATCCAGATTTCTTATTTACTTACTTTCTAAAGGATATCAAAGCACATTAATTTATTTCAGTAAATTTTCTGAGATTTTCAGTTAGGGTTCTTAATTAAATTGGAGTACAAAATGAATGATTATAAGTCAATTGAAATAAGACAACCTATTATTCCAACTTTGAAAATGTTTTGCTGTAATCAGCAAAAAGACATATCAACAAATTAATTGACACTCCTAATCAGAATTTAAAATGAACTTTGAAATGAGAAAGGTCAAAATATAGATGAACGGACTAAAATACTGACCTCAAAATCCATCAATACATAAAAATAGAAAGTGTTTTATCTCATCTGCTTCTTTTAATAACGAGAATCAGATCAAGCAAACGGCTTCCTTTGCTCTTCAGCTCCTTAAATCAGGCACTTCAAAGAATTAAGTCTCTGCTCACATCATTAAGTGATACAAGAGAATGTAAGTGGGCTTCTGCTTCAGAGGCAGAATGTCCCTTCGTCCTTGATCAGCTGGTGAGTTGTGAAACTATTTGTCTATGTCAGATCTGCACATCTCAGCACCTGCATTCCGGAGTCCCTGCCTGGTCCATGTTTCTGGGCTGAAGGGATGCTCTTCAGAGTATCGACTACTGTGAGCTTGACAAGTTTGCCCTTTTGACAAGGTAAAAGAGGTCATTATATCCACCAGTGGGATCCACAAAACAATTCTTAAGGAAGTATGAGCCAATATTTTTACAGTTGCATATCAGTGATACTCTGAACACAGAGAAACAATGTAAACAGTGCAAAATTTAAAAAATAATGTGTTTGAAATATAGCTATCAATAATGTTTGTCTTTTTAATTGCCCACAGCACTATGTTGGTAACACAAGATATGCATTTTACTAATTTATATGAAAATAACAAAAATAATTACTGCATCTTAAATGAAATTCTCAAGAGATATTCAGCTGAGAAATAGCATATATTAATAAAATGACTATTCACTGATTAACTCCTAAAACAGTTAAGAAACGTAAGCAGAACAAGAAAAAGATATCTTTTTAAGAAACATTCTCAAAATGTTTAAAATTAATTTTTCCCAGTAATTGTTCGAAAATGTTTAATCTTTTAAATAAATAATTGAATCACTGGCCTTCACTCTGACTAGGAGATTCATAGTGTAATCAGAGAAAACGAAAGAGATAGAGCAAAATTAAAACCATTTTAGAATTCATTTTTAAATGCTTAAAGATATTTTGTCTCTCTGTTGTCTCAACAGTCAAAAGAACATTTTAATTATCTTTTGTAATAAATAAAGACCTGTGCCACTGAAGTGAATTTATCCAATTTGGTCTGTTAAAATGTTTTCCATGATTTCCAGTGACTTGCAGAATGCCAACATTTTGTTACTATATGCATTTTAATAATATACACAATATTTTCCAATATAGCACTAGAGTCTTTACGAGTTCCAGTGTTTCCTAAACCCATTTAACCTGATATTGTTGTGTGGGGACTTCACATTTTTCAAAGCACAGTTGTAGTATCATCATTATTCCACAAAACTTGTGAAAAGTAACGAGGGCACCCACACCAATTTTTTTTTTTTATCTCAACAAGTGTGTAAATCTCTAGGGCACTTGGATTTGCCATGAAATATTGTAACAATGAGTACTCCTATAGTAATTAAATTGGATATTCAAGAGAAATGTTCTTTCCAGCAGTATTTTGGGAAGACCTGAAGGACTATAATTTACTGACATTTATGTAGAGGGAAAAGGAAGAAGTTCCTTTAAGGAATATACCTTAAACAGTGGAAAAGCCTTCAAGATAAGTCTCAGGTGGATAAGTATGATAACCCTTTCTGTAGGAGACTGTTCTGTAAGGCATGGGCCCAGTTATCACTTCAGAGATGCACAGGACCCACACCCACGGATAGGTTCTCCCGTGGGGAATCAGGCCTGCAATGTGCCTAGGCTGCTTTGAGTCTTGCTTTTGCTAAAACTTCCTCACCCTGATTTGCAGCACACATTTACTGCAAAGTAACTTCCTAAAATTCAATCTAAACCTTCCTAGGAAGAGTGTAACCAGTTCAACTACTTTTCCGTTTGCATTTGCGAATATCCTTCTGTGATGGGATTAGAGGCATCGCCTCCTTTGTTTTCTGTAAAAGGTAACCACCTAAAGTGAACCCGTGCATAGTAAATGAGAACCATCATGTAATGTGCACAGAAAAAGAAATAAAGGCCTGTCATGGCGGAGGCTGCGGCTTTTGCTCCCCTTGAGAGCAAAGTGGCTCACCCTTTTCCTCCACAAGACGTGGTAGTCCATGTGAATGTCTCTCCCCCATCCACAATGTCTTGGACCCCATGAGCTGGGGTCTACGTCACTTTTCCAAGCTTTTTATAAGAACATGACACTGTTTCTTTGTTTTTCTTTCTCTTCCTCCTGCTCTTTCTCTTCCTAAGCCCCTCCTTTTCTTGCTGTTCTTCTTTCTCTCTTCCTACCCTACTTTTGCTATGTACCACTACCCTTAAGATATCAAAGTATTGACTGTAAACATTATGTGTTCACATGGAAATTCAAATTGGCCCCGCTTTCTGAAGGACAGATCATGATTTTTTTAAAAATATATGTTTTATTTATTCTTAGAGAAAAGGAAAAGGAGGGAGAAAGAGAGGGAGAGAAACATCAATGTGTAGTTGCCTCTTGCTCACCCCCTGTTGCGGACCTGGCCCACAATTCAGGCATGTGCCCTGACTGGGAATCGAACCAGCAACCTTTTGGTTCACAGGCCAGCACGTAACCCACTGAGCCATACCAGCCAGGGCAGGACAAATCATAATTAATCTAGAAGATCATACAAGAAAATTTTAAACTCAAGTCCCTGATCTCTTACCTTCTGAAATCATAACAGGCCACCTCATAAAATGTATGTGAATAACATAATATACTTGATTAAATAAAATGTGTAATTATGAAGACCTGCATTTCAGAAAGGAGAACTTTATGCTGTCATTGGATTACTAAAAAGCACAATAATACTTTATGACACACATTGGTAAATCAATGAAAGAAGTTTTAGGACATCTGACCCTGAATTTTATGGAAATAGAAGCAGGCAGAGAACAATTGTAAAAAATATATATATTTTAAACATACCCTTAGCATTAAGTACTTACTATGTAACAGGGTGCAGGTAAGAAGGAGGCCCCAAATAGGGATTTGGAATAAGGTCCAGAACTCAAGGTGTTCAGGAAATATTAGGACGTCCTCACCCCTTCCCCCGCAGGTATGAGTTGGGGGAAGGGACACATGGAGCAAGAACATGCAGAGGTGTATTGCATAGCAACAGCTTTGCAGCTAACCTCTGGCATGGTCATTTAACATTTCTATAACCTTTAACTGATTGCATAGATATGTTAAATAGCTGTGGCCATGCTCTGAGCCAGGAGGATAGAAGTAACTTCTCCCCAAGATGTAACTGAGTTATAGTGCCTGCTTGAGAGTTTGGAGAAGATTGGCTCCAAGACATAGGGGCCATACCTGCCCATACTCACGACAGCAGCCCAGTAAAGCTGGTAGGATATGGGAGTGCTGGCAAATGTAGCTGATTGTGGGAGGAGTCGGGAATGCGGCTACAGAGGAAGATTTGCAAGGGGATTGAAACCCAGATGCCACAGCCCTTAAGGGGAGAGAGCCACACGCTTCTGGCAGACTGGGGTCCCCCGCAGCCATGTGAGGAGAGATCCATGCAGTTTCATCAGAGTGCAGACCCCCACAGCTTGGGTAGAGAGAATCACCATGTGGTTTTAGCAGAGAACTGTCACTTAGCTTTGGCAGTGTGATGACCCCCCACCCCATCCCCCTCAGCTTTGCTGAGAAGAACTGTAACAGGGTGCAGCCAAGGGAGGGGGGCAGATAGGGATTTGGAATAGGGTCCAGAACTCAAGGTGTTCAGGAAATATTAGGATGTCCTCACCCCTTCCCGCTTCAGGTGTGGGTTGGGGGAAGGGACAAAGGGAACAGGGTCATTGAGAGCTGTTTTGCATAGCAACAGCTTTGCAGCTAACCTCTGGCGTGGTCATTTAACATATCTATAACCTTTAACTGGTTACATAGATATGTTAAATAACTGTGGCCATGCTCAGAGCCAGAGGAATGGAAGTAACTTCCCCACCAAGATGTAACTGGGGGGCAGGTCCCCCAAATTACAGCACCTGCGTGGGTGCTTGGAGAAGATTGGCTCCATGACATGGGGCCACACCTGCTCAGACTCACAATGGAAACCCAGTAAATCTGGGAGGATATGAGAGTGCTGGCAAGTGTAGCCAATTGTGGGAGGAGTCAGAAATGGGGCTGCAGAGGAAGATTGGCATGGGGATTTAAACCCAGACACAGCTGAGAGGACCACATGGTGGTGGACATGAGGGAGAACCACACGGTTTTGGCAGAGTGGAAACTCCTGCAGCCATTGTGCTGAGAGGACCAGGTGGCTTTGCCAGAGTGGGGACCCCTGCAGCTTTAGAAGGGGAAATCACCACCCAGCTTTAGCAGAGATCCCAGTGACACAGCAGATGGTGCCGGGAACTGAGGGAGGCCTACAGGCTGAGATGGATAACTGGGAAGAACTGGGAGCTGCCTGAGTCTTGGACTTCTATTTCTTTTCCTGAGATACGGTACCCCAGACTGGTCAAAAGGGGGAAGGAAGGACTGTGTATGTTTGTGGGTGTTTTAAGGGATTTTGGGATTTTGATGAAGACATTAGGTCACTATTTTAAGTCTGTATAGCATTAAATAAATATTTCCTTTCCTTTTCACAAATCTCTGGCATAGAGAGATGTCTTTCCTATAAGGCAATGGACACAACGAACCTGGGGGGTTCCTTTCGGGTAATAGTATATTGCCTTTGGCCCCCCCTTAGCCCCCTTTTGTTCTGTAACAGAACCATGTGGTTTTGGTCAGAGTGGGAACCCCTGCAACTTTGGTAGAAGAGGAGCACACACTTTGGGGTGCTCCCTTTGGCCATGTGGCCTGGGAAGCAGGAGAGACTTTGCCTGGAAGAAGGGTGAAAGAACTCTTGCCAGTAGGCCATGAGAAGGTGCCAAATGGTTTTGGATTAATCAGAGATTCTGCCGGGATGGTGACACAGCACACAGTGTCAGAAGCCTTAATCATGAATGTTTGCTTCTTTTCCTGAGATACGGTACCCCAGATTAGGGAAGGGGGAGAAGGAAGCACTGTGGGCATCTGTGGGTATCCAAAAGGACTTTGATATTTTAATGAAGACATTAGGTCACTACTTTAAGTCTGTGTAGCTTTAAATAAACATGTCCTTTCCTTTTCATAAATCTCTAGTATTGAGAGATGTATTTCCTCAGGTGGTGGACAAGCGAACCTAGTGGGCAGTCCTTTCAGTGATTGTACATCGTACCCCCTTGGCCCTGTGTGTGCCTGTTCTGTCAGTTTTTGGCATCTCTGGGTGGGCCAATAATTGCCCCTCCACAATCCTGTCTGTTCTGTAACAACTATCTGACTCATAATGTTAGACAGAGCTTGGAGCTAGGGAAAAGACAGCTCAAAAATTAAAAAAAAAAAAAAAAATTATTCCAAGCTTTGCTCTAGTCTGCTCTCCAATAGCCTGAAGTTGAGAAGAGAAAAAAACCGTCCACATTGGCCAAGTTAGGTAGCGGGCAATCGACTACACATGGTTCAATGCCAGACTGAGTGAAACAGACAAGTTGTACTGAATAAACTCAGAAAAAGGGAATATAATTATGGACTTTGCCTGTGTAAATCTGGGGATCTTTCTGGGATTAGAAATTTTGTATTAAGTAATTTTCCTAAAAGACAGCAATTTTGGAAATTTGTCTCATGTGCAGAATCCAGCATTATAGAAAACACACATTATGTCAGATTTTGTTATCACAAGATGTATAACATCGTTTTGGGAATATACATCTTATACATCTTTAATTTTTGAAAAATGCAATCATACAGTATATCTAATTTTTAAATATTAACATATTTTAATTGTTTTAAACTTGTGAAAAGTATAAAGATGTTTCTTCCAACCAATATTTTAATATTCTGCTTATGTGCTGAATATTGTATTATTAGAATTTTTACTGCATTAAATATTTGTATAAAATATAACTTTGAGTAACAGCATTAAAATATTACTCATTTCTCAGTCACAGATATTGAGTTGTTAGTGATTTTTCTCTATAATAATCAATTCTTCAATAAACATCCTTGTACATAAGTCTCTAATTTTTCTCTTTTTAACATTACATGAAACTAAATTTCTAAAAGTTGTAATACTTTATAG
>PVIA01018409.1:0-12898 GCA_004024845.1 Tonatia bakeri | reverse complement strand
ACTCACATACCCAGGCCTCAGATATGACCCAGACAAGGCCAAGTGTGAGCATGGAGTAAAGGATCCACCCTAGGGCCCATGTTAGGAGCAAAGGCACTTTGGGGGAAAGACCATCAGGCATCAAGACTGTTCAAGGAGGGGTCTGAAGCAGTTCCAATGTAGAGGGCCATCCATGTCAGCAAGGTCCCCAACCATTAAGGAGGAAAATGTGACCTAGAACACAGGGGCCTTACACCTTAGAAAACTTGCTCTGACATTATTGGCTTACTTTCAAATAGTACTCTTCTAAGGACTGGAACAAATTAACTTTTTTCTGCTTCTGTCATTGTTGTGTATTCATTGATTTTTTTTTCCAGACTGCAGGCTAGACCTCCACTTTCTAGGTCAACCCAGGCCTCCCACTTCTATCATCACCTACACCCTGCACCTTCACCTGCCTGACCCTGCAGGCACTGCAATGAGTCCACACACACGTTTCCTGTGTTTTGCTTCAGCCCAGTGGTGGTCAGATTACATAAGCCTCTGTACAGAAAGCCCCAGGGCCTAGCAGCCCTTCCTCTATTGAAGTTTTCATAGATGTAGTAGATTTCCATCCCTGCAGGGCACTGATATCAGCTGGAAACATAACTCATCTTGTGCTCTTGTCTTTCAGGAAAGCGGGCGTGCCTTGGAGAACAGCTGGCCAAGGCTGAGCTCTTTATTTTCTTCACCACCCTTTTGCAAAAATTTACCTTTAAGCCTCCAGATAATGAGAAGCTGAGCCAGGAATTCAGAATAGGCATGACCGTCTCCCCAGTCGACTACCGCATCTGTGCTGTTCCTCGGGCCTGAAGGTGGTAGGGAAGGAGAGGGGAAAGGAAAGCAGGAAGAATGGGCTTGTCCTCTGAAGGCTCGGCACCTGCTCTGAACTGAGGGTGCAGAGTGGAAGTGGCTCTGAGCAAAGAGTGCAGGCATTGAAATCAGAGGGAGCTGGACTGAAATCCAGTTTTATCTCCTTCAGTGTAGCCTTGAGCAAATCATGTATCTCTAGAAAACACCCCCATTGATATTCCTAAAATAAAACCAATCACATCAGGCCTTGAACTTGGTAAATATCTTGGGTCTTGTCTTACATTATTTTTCCCAATCAGATCACCTGAGTAGGAGACTGAGAAATTGGCCAAAATACTTCACATAATATGATCAGTCTCCTCATCTGTAAAATGAAGGGCTTTGTTGAAAGAATCTCTGAGTTCTGCTCCTGCTGCACTGTACATTTGCACTGATAAGCATTCACAAACTCCATGTGGAATGAATGTGAAGCCACCAGGCCTCACCCCAGCCTAACAGATGGATTGGGACCCACAGCCAAGAGAATATGACCATAATTAATGTGAAACTTTGAGGAACAGATGACTGGAAGTAACTGAAGTTTCTGGCAACGTAAAATGACTCTTCTTTTTCCTCAAAGCTCATTAGAGAGATTCTAATATGAAGTTTCATACTGCCCACGCACTACATAAAGTTTTTATCTGACTTTTACAACTCTTATTTCTCGCCTAGTCTGAGAGCTCCAGGGCCACTTACCCTCTTCCTTTGCATCAGTGTCTGAAAAATAATGCACAAGCATATGACATTGTCTGTGGCGTCCTGGCTAAGGCACAGATTTTACCCCTAAGCAATCCAGGCTGTGCGTCTTTTCTCTCCCGCTGTCCCACAGAGACACAGACACACACAGCACTGTAAATATAAAACTTTGTCTGGAGTCAGAGCATTTGCAAGCAGAAAGGAGTAGGACACACAGGATAATCTGAGTTCACATAGATATGTGCCCAGGTCAGGCACAGATGACCTGCATGCAATAGGGAGAGGTTCAACCAAAGGGACTCTCAGGATGCCCTACATATTATGCTATAATTGCTCTACAAGTGTGCTCTCCCACCCAGAATGGGGATGGCTTATATAGGCAGAAGTACCCAAATGAAGGCTCCAAAGCTTGCATTTTGATTGTTCCAAAAACCATGGCCCTATTAGTCAGTAGGGAGATGGTCTGTGGGTTAGTGAAGATGTTGATGGGAATAAAGCTGCACTGATGTAATTGGACAAGGAAGCCTCAGGCCTATTGTTTGACACATGATTCTAGGAACTCCTCCAGGATGAGCTCAAATGGTAGAAACACAGTACAGAAAGGCAGCTCAGTGCAGGAGGCAGGAAGCTTAGTGTAGGCTTCTCCCTGAAGTATGGTTTTTCATGACAGGCCCCTGTATAGAAATGCCTGCTAGGCCCTGTTTTGGTTTGTTGTTGTTGTTGTTGTTGTTTTAATTTGAGCCCATTTAAGACACCAGGAGACCTTAGTAGGTAGACATCTTTATTCTCAGGTTCATTCTGGTGTCAAGCTCTTCTGCCCTTTAGCTAACTACAGCTTACTTAGTCAGCCTGTTGTTAATAAACTATCAAGGGAAGGGGGAGCTTATTAGGGGTAAGGACATACCAGGGACTTTGAGTTTTTTCTCTTTTCAACCTTAACTGTGACTTTGAGCAAGACATTTAACCTGGCAAGCCTCCATTTTCTTCTTCTAAAACATGGGTATGAAGGTAAAACGTCACTCAGTGGTGGTGAGAATAAAATGTACAAACATAGCATGGGACTCAATAGGGTGCAATGAAAATGTACCTTTATTCCCCTACCTCCATCCCCAGACTCAGAGAAGTACTCGTTTCTGCCTCTGAATGAAATTTCCACAGGGTCCATCACATTTCTGATTGCTCTTACATAACAAACATTCTGCTTTTCATTTTCATTCCCAAGAAGCCTCAATTTGGACATTGCAATTTGTAGCAATTTACAGCCTAACAAGTATACAATTAACAGAACTCTATAAATGAGCTAATTTACCTTCCTGTTCAACCCAGTTTTAGAACTGAAAGGTTTCCAGGTGAAGTGGGTGGGGCTGAAGCCAATACCCCTCCAAGAACCAGGTGTTCCCTCCTTCAAGCATTTACCAGTTACAGAGGAGAATGGGCTGCAGCCGAACTGAGCAGTGGAATGGAGCACTTCACCATCAGAACCACCGCCAGGTGAAGAATCGAACTGCAGCTCTATCCTTGAGCACGTCCCTGCGTGAAGGGTGATATCTGAAAGCTTCCCTTCACTACATATGAATGATTCCATATCACGTGGAACTTCAAAAAAATACAAAATGTATACATTCACCCTTGACATCTAGAACAGCTGTCCAGAATATTCTGTGATGAAGGTAATGTTCTATATGTTGTACAATATCATACAGTATTGTAGAGGATACCGGCCAGCAGTACCCATCCCTGCTGCGGATGCTCGTTGAAACATGAGAAAAACATACACAGAGACAACCAGGTCCTATGGGGGAATAGAGATGGCATGGCCACTCTCTTTAGGGAAGAATGCCTCGTCTCTATTCCCAAACAGATTTTTATTAAGAAAGCAGACTCAGTTTGTGGATTCAGAGTCACAGAAAGGATCAAAGTTGAATAGGTGACTTACAAAGATGCTAACAGAACTCCTGGTGTGATTCTGGGCAGAGATTGGAATTTTAACATATGAAAGGACTACAGTTTCCAAAGGTTTCCTGTCTGTGCCTTCAAATTCCAAGTTAATAACATCCTCCAGCAAATAGATCTCACAGGATTTTGTATATTCTATGTCCCAGGCCTGATTACCCCAGGGGTCTGCTGTCTCTGGTCTGGGCTGTACCCCTTTGCTATTTCCACAGGTCTGAGTTGGGCAGGAGACAGAGGCAGCCAAGAGACTTGGGTTTCTCACATCTATGAACAAAGACTCAGGCTTTGACAAAGCCAAGGGGGCAGAGGTTGATGTCGATCACCCCTTCCTTTCCACAGCCTCGTGAGTCTCTTCCCTGAGGCCTCCATGTGATCATGCCTGTCTTAGTCGATTCCCCCTGTGGGAAATCTTACCCATCGTTGGCTAACTGATCAAGCTTAGGAGGTCAGGCACAGAACAGGCAGTGTTCATGCCAGGGAAATAAGTTTTGTCTCCTTAGTGGCTCCTGGTCTGGAGGTCTCTCACTCAGCCTAAGTCACAGGGGGTTACAGCTTCCTGAAACCAGGCAGGGCAGTCCCCAAAACAATACAGCCATGTGTGGCTGTAATGAGAAAATAAAATTTAATTTAAATTCATGATTAAATATCTAACATGGTTAGCAGCCAGCCTATTGGTCAGTGCAGGTCTAGAACCTTGAGTTGCTTTTAAGGAACTACTGCCCAAATGATGTGATGATGCTGGCCCAGCATTTACTGCACAGTTCAGAAAGAGTCAGCATTTACTGCACAGTTCAGAAAGGGTCATGGTCTTTTGGGATCATGAGAATCTACTTTAAGGGTAACAGAACTTCACTCTTTTTTCCACCTTTGCAATCTGGCACATTAACTTTATTCATGGGATGAAATGAATATCTATTGAGCCTCCATTAACAGCAACAGAATTAAACCTTTCCAAAACATAATCTAGGAATATGGAGCCTTTACTTTCCTTAATATTTTACAACTCATCTTGACAAGCCTGTATAGATAGGGAAATAAGATGCCAGAAGAAAGAAACCCCAACATAAAGTAGGGATAAAAATATTGCTTAAACAAGAGAAATCTGGACTGCAGGCCCACAGTTGATATGGCTAAGTGATGACTTCAAGGGTAGAAGCTCTTTCTTCCTTGTGGGTCCACTGTCCTTGACAATTACCTCAGACCAGTTGCATTCTAAAGAAGGGGAAGGGGCTGGCAAAGCATACCCATTCTTTTAATAAGCACACATAGCTACTGTTCACACCTCTTTGGACAGAAGTTAATGAAATGACCCCACCTAGTTTCAAAGAAGTCTGGGAAGTTCTTATGTTTCCTCCCTCTACGTAAGGTAGGTGTAACAATTTAAAATACAGGGTTTACTAAGGACAAAGAAGAGAATGGAAACTGAGAGATGAGTAGCAGTCTCTGCCAAAGAAAACACACACGTTTTGAATTGCACAATAATGCAAAATGTCTACATTCCAGTGGTGAAATTGGAGAAAGAACTGGGAACACTAAAAATCACTTTTACAAATCTTCCATTTACCAAAAAAAATTCAAATGTAAAACAAAATTAGAAGAGGTAAATTAATGCAATGACTTTTTCTTTACAGATCTAAATATTCTAAGTCCTGTATTTAAAGCAGCAAATAGGACTTCTGGCCAAGATGGAGGCATAGGTAGACACACTGTGCCTCCTCACACAACCAAAAGAAGGACAACAAATTTAAAAACAAAAAACAGCCAGATCTGCCAGAAAATTGAACTGTATGGAAATCTTAAATCCAAGGATTTAAAGAAGAAACATTCATCCAAACCGGTAGGAGGGGTACAGACAGGCAGCCAGGGTGGAGAGGACTCACAACAAGGCAGTGGCTAGAGGACCTGGGTGGGTGAGGTGGAGGCTGGTGGAGCTGGTGGTTCCACATTTGCATGAGGATAAACTGGGAGGAACAACTGGGGAATGATACAACCCATGCAACCCAGGATCCCAGTGCAGGGAAATATAGCCTCAAAACCTCTGACTGAAAAAACCTGAGGTACTTGAGGCAGCAGGAGAAACTGCCTGCCTCACAGGACAGTTCATTGGAGAGACCCATAGGGCCCTAAAATGTACACAAACCCACCCACTTAGGAATCAGCACCAGAAGGGCTCAATCTGCTTCTGGGTAATGCAGGAAGTGACTGAAAGCCCACAGAGAGACCAGAAAGCCTCATGGTTCCCTTCTCAAACTCCTTCCCCACATACAGCCTCACAAAGCAGTGATGTGGGTTACCCCACTCTGGGGAACACCTAAGGCTCCACCCTTTACTATGTAATAGGCACACTGAGAAAAAAATGCCTCAAATGGAAGAATATATCAAAGCTTCAGAAAAAATTCAACTAAGCGATGAAGAGATAGCCAACCTATCAGATACACAGTTCAAAACACTGGTAATCAGGATGCTCACAGAAATGGTTGAGTATGGTCACAAAGTAGAGGAAGGAGTGAAAGCTATGCAAAGTGAAGTAAAGGAAAATGTACAAGGAACCAACAGTGACAGGAAGGAAACTGGGACTCGAATAAACAGTTTGGAACACAAGGACGAAATTAACATTTAGCTCGAATAGAATGAAGAAACAAGAATTGGAAAAAATGAGGAGATGCTTGGAAACCTCCGGGACAAGGCTAAACATTCCAACATCTGAATCATAGAGGTGCCAGAAGGAGAATACGAAGAGCAAGAAATTGAAAACATAATAAAGGAGAACTTTCCTAATCTGGCAAAAGAAATAGACTTCTACAAAGTCCAGGAGGCTGATATAGTCTCAGAGAATTTGAACCCAAGGAAGCACACACCAAGGCACATCATAATTACATTATCCAAGATGAAAGATAAGGAGAGAATCTTAAAAGCAGCAAGAGAAAAGGAGGCAGTTACCTACAAAGGAATGCCCAAAAGACTATCAGCTGATTTCTCAAAAGAAATCTTACAGGCAAGAAGGGGCTGGAAAGAAGTATTCCAAGTCATGAAAGGCAAGGACCTACAACCAAATTCACTCTTGCCAGCACAGCTATCATTTAGAATGGAAGGGTAGAAAAATTGCTTCCCAGATAAGGTCAAGTTAAAGGAGTTCATCATCACCAAGCCCTTATTACATGAAATGTTAAATTGACCTATCTAAGAAAAAGAGCAAGATGAAAACTATGAACAGTAAAATGACAAAAAACACAACTCTCAACAATTGAACCTAAAAGAACAAAAATAAAAACAAACTAAGCAAACTAGAACAGGAACAGAATCATAGAAATGGAGATCACATCAAGGGTTATCAGAAGGGAGGGGAAGGGGAGAATGGGGGAAAGGGTACAGGGAATAAGAAGCATAAATAGTAGGTACAAAATAGACAGGGGGAGGTTAAGAATAATATAGGAAATGGAGAAGCCAAAGAACTTATATGTATAAACCATGGATAGAAAGTAAGGGGGATGCTGGTGGGATGGGGATGGAGGGCTATAAAGGGGAGAAGAAAAATGGGACTACTGTAATAGCATAATCAATAAAATATATTTAAAAAAATGAAGCCACAAATAAACATGTACTTGTACCTACTGAAAATCCATCATAATTATCACACAGAATTGTAAAGTTTATTTACTTAACACACTTTACAACTATTAAACTGTTCTTGAACAATTATTTAAAATATCCTAAACACAAAAATAAATTAACAATTGCTTCTATTTTTCAAATGTCAGTCTTTTCTGTAGAAAATGGAAAAAAACTTTAAGAAACTAAATATTAAAATTAAGCTACATCAAATTTTTTTATCCTTACATAATGATATTTGTATTTGCTTTTTTAGAGAGGAAGGGGGAGAGAGTAACATTGATGAGAGAGAAGCATCAATTGGTTGCCTTCATAGCACCCAGACTGGGGATCTGTGCCAGGACTGGGGAATTGTAGGGCAGTCTGGGGATGAACCCACAATAAGGGTATGCGCCCTTACTGGGAATCGAACCACAGCTTTTTGGTTATGGTGCAATGCTCCAACCACTGAGCCACACTGGCCACGGCATGCTACATCAAGTTTAATACCTGCACACCATTTTCTTTTGCGGTTGTGCTTTAGTGCTTTACAAATTTCCATACTACTTCTTTGCAATGTACAGGTTCATAATAAGAATGAATGTATACAACTGTATACACACATTTTACATAGGAAGGGTTCTTGTTAAATACACATACAGAGAACCTGAAATGGTGGTGTTGTGCACTAAAAGCCACCCCACGGAGTCAGACGTGCCACTACACAGACACAGGTATAGACGTACAAGCATTATCTAACATTCTGGTTAGCACTCCAGGTATCCAAGAGGACATCATAATGAGAGATGCCCAGTTTAATGTTTCTAGACAACGCATTGACTCTTCACCTATTAGTTCTTTTAATTCTAAATCAGTTCAACAGCCTTATTCATTGAAAAAACACAATGAACTTGGTTCAACTCGGTCTACAGCCTGTAGGCCAAATCTGACCTACCACCAGTTTTTTGTGAAATAAAGTTCTATTGAAATATGACCATACCGGGGGTTGGAGGAAGATAGCGACCTTGTAGGAGGATCGTGATCCCCTTCTCTAGTGCTGGGGGGAGAATTTGGCCGATCTGAGGAGAGACAGAGCAGGAGACCACCGATATCGCAACATTTATGAAAATAGGGCATCGGAAGTTGTCCAGACTTTGAATAAACAGACGGTAGGAGGACGTCTTCGGGAACATAAGGGACCTGTGATAGGCGCGGAGAGCAGGCCGGCGCTCCTGGGTCTGTCTCCGGGCATGGGCACCCGGGAGAATGGAGTCGCCGCCCCGCCCCCGTCCCCAGACAAGGTTTGAGAAGCAGAAGCGCAGGAGTTGTGGGCACCCACGAACATTCTGGGAAGAGTGAGTACCCAGTCTGCCAGACCAAGGGAGGCCTTGCCGTGGGGGTGGAGGCCTTGCTGTGGGCACCTGCGCCCCCAACCAGGGGAGTGTGTGGTTTTGGGGAAGACTGAGACCCCAAGGCCGGGAACAAGGGAAGGGCTTCCGGAGTTGAGGTGATTTGGAGTGGGCGCGCGCCCTGCCGGGATTCCTGACTCTCGGGCCTGGGAACCCAGAAAATACACAGCGCTTTCAGGGTCCTGGGACCCACGGCAGGGGCAAAGGGAAGTACGTGACCCCTCCCAAACCCTGGAGGGTCCTTCATGAAACCGGAGGAGAGACAATGCTTCCCAAGAACATGGAGCCCTCGGAGGGGAAGTACGGGACTCCTCGCAGTCCCGGTCCAGGCACCCTGAACCCAGAAGAGAGGCGGGTGCTTCGCTGAGCATAGACCCTGTGGTGGCGAAGCTGGGGGAGGGATGCAACCCCTTGCCATCTCCGCAGCTTGCGCCCTGAGCCCAGAGGGAGGCAGCAATAGTTTCTGGGAAAAGCTGGTGGCCAGCCCTGAGTCTGACTGAGTTCTGTCTTAGAGGAGTGAAAGGCATTCTTACTGCCCCTCAGCCTGCTTGAGCTGGCAGGAACAGACAGACTGTTCTGGCCAGTCAGAAACCAACAAGAGGTTTTTTCTTTTTTCTTTTTTTTTAATTTGCTTTTGTTTTTTGTTGTTGTTGTTGTTTCTTTGTTTATTTTTTCTTTTTCTCTGTGTGAGTGTGTGTGTTTTCTTCTTCTTTTTTTTCTTTCTTTCTTTTTCCCCCTTATCCTGCTGTTGTTGTTTGATTGTTTGATTTTATCTTATTTTTGTTTATTAAGCAACTTTTTATTTTTTTTAAACTCTTATTTTTATATCTCTCAATTCCTTATGATTCTCTTCCATCCATCTTAGTGCTATTACTTCCGCTCCAAATCTATCTCTCCTGCAATATATCTTCTGTTCTTTGTTGTTGTTGTTGTTTGTTTGTTTTTGCCTGCAAATTTATATTATCTTTTTCTCTCTTTTCTGACGTTTTTTATTTCAATAGTATTTTTTTTTTCTTTCTGCATAATTTTCTTTGCTTGGCTGGTTATACTGTCGTTTGATAGGTTCCCCCTATTATCTCATTCACCGTGTGTGGATAATTTACTGTGCCTCACTTGGGTCCCATTGGTACACCACTCAAGATTCTATGCTCCTTATTCTTGTTGCCTAGATCTCATACAATCTGCCGCAAGATTGTTGCTTCAATATTACTGTAAATAAGACTTATTCCATACACTTGTAAATACAACTTAACACCCCTCACAGATCTTGGCTCACTTCACAATTTCCTAAACACTATTAATGTAGGGGTTATCTCTATTCTTTTACAGACTACTCCTATTTACTATTCTTTATTCCTACCTTACCTCAGAATCTGACCTCTTGCAGCCTCATAGCTTTCTAGATCCAACTAACAACACTTTCCTCTCCACTAAGAGTCTTATCTTCTTTCCATACTTTTTAAAATGTGAATAGTGGGGTGGAAGATCACGGTTTACACTATATATAGCCAAAGGATCTCCCATCTCTTCTCTACTGGCTGCTACTGTAAATATCATAGAATACTAGTTTGCTAGTATTGCTAGTAGACAGAAATATTTCAAACAAACTACCTAACCCTACGTCTACAAGAACTAGAGGAACAACAACAAAGACAGCCCAGAGCAAGTAGAAGGGATGAAATAACCAAGACCAGAGCAGAATTAAATGACATAGAGACTAAAAGCACAATTTTAAGGATCAGTGAATCCAGGAGCTGGTTCTTTGAAAAGATAAACAAAATTGACAAGCCTTTAAGCAGACTCATCAAGAAAAAAAGAGAGAAGACCCAAATAAACACAATGGGTCTTAACCCATTTTGCCTTACTCCTCCAACTGATCACAAACAAGAATAGGGGGAAACTATGAACACCAGGATACCCAAAAGAGACTACACCACTGATCCTCACAGGTATTCTACCATAGAAGTTCACACCATAAACACTAGGAACCAGAACAAATCAAGTTAAGAAACAGAGGTTAACAAGAAGAGTCTCAGGAACAATGAGAAGACAAAGAAACAATCCGCAAATGAAGGGAAAGGAGGAAACCTCAGAAGGAATGCTAAATGAAATAGAGGCAACTCAACTATCAGATACTGAGTTCAAAACAATGATTATAAGGAAGTTCAACAAACTCACAATGAGCTTCCAGAAACTACAGGGAAGCTACATTGATCTCACTGCAAACTATATCAATATCAAAAAGGAAATAAAAACTATTAACAAAGGCCAAGAGGAAATGAAGAATACAATTTCTGAACTGAAGAACACAGTACAAGGAATGAAAAGCAGGATTGATGAAGCAGAAGATCAGATCAGCGAATTGGAGGACAAAGTAGAAAAAAACATCCAGAAAGAACAAGAAAAGAAAAGAGGCTCAGAAAAAATGAAGAGGGATTAAGAGAAATGCAAGACAATATGAAACTTAATAATATCCGTATAATAGGGATTCCAGAAGGAGAAGAAGATGAGCAAGGGATAGAAAACCTACTTGAAAAAGTAATGAAGGAAAACTTCCCCAATTTGATGAGAGAAAAAGTCACAAAAATCCAGGAAACACAGAGAGTCCCAACAGGAGGAACCCAAAGAGGCCCACCTCGAGACACATCATAATTAAAATGGCAAAATCTCAAGACAAAGAGAGAATATTAAAGGCAGCAAGGGAGAAAAAGGAAGTAACATACAAGGGAGCCCCAATAAGGCTAACAGCTGATTTCTCAATGGAAACACTTCAAGCCAGAAGGAAACGGCAAGAAATATTCCAAGTAATGAGAACCAGAGGCCTGCAGCCAAGGCTACTTTACCCAGCAAGGCTCTCAATCAAGATAGAAGGCCAAATAAGAAGCTTCCCAGACAAAAGAAGTCTAAAAGAATATACCTCCACTAAACCAGCTCTGCAAGAGATACTAAAGGGTCTGATTTAAGGAAAGGAAGGAAAAGAGAAAGGGAGAGAGGAACACACATACATAAATGGCAATGAATAAGTACCTATCAATAATAACCTTAAATGTAAATAGATTAAATGCTCCAATCAAAAGACATAGAATAGCTGAATGGATAAGAAAACATGACCCACACATATGCTGCCTACAAGAGACCCACCTCAAGGTAAAAGACCTGCACAGGCTGAAAGTGAAGGGCTGGAAACAAATTTTCCAAGCAAATGGACAGGAAAAAAAAGCTGGGGTAGCAATACTCATTCCAGACAAAATAGACTTCCAAAAGAGGGCCATAAAGAGAGACCCAGGTCACTTCATAATCCTCAAGGGAAGAATCCACCAAGAAGACATCAATATTGTAAATATATATGCACCCAACATAGGTGCACCCAAATACATAAAGAAAATCCTAGAGAACTTAAGGAAAGATATTGACAGCAACACAATTATAGTGGGGGATTTTAACACCCCACTGTCAAAAATGGACTGATCTCCAAAACAAAATATCAACAAAGATATTGTGGCATTGAACAATGCCCTAAAGGAAATGGACTTGACTGATCTATTTAGAGCCCTCCATCCCAAAGAAGCTAAATACACAATCTTTTCAAATGTACATGGAACATTTTCAAAGATAGACCACATAATAGGACACAAAACAAGTCTCAACAAGGTCAAGAAAATAGAAATCATACCAAGCATTTTTCAGATCACAAGGGAATGAAACTAGAAACCAACCCCAAGGAAAAAAACCCAAAACATTCAAAATCATGGAGATTAAATACCATGCTATTAAACTATGAATGGGTCAAGGATGAAATTAGGGAAGAAATCAAAAGGCTTCTGGAAACAAATGAAAATGAACTTACAACAACCCAAAATTCATGGGACACAGCAAAGGCAGTATTGAGAGGGAAGTTCATAGCGATACAGGCATACCTAAAAAAGACAGAAATATTTCAAACAAACTACCTAACCCTACGTCTACAAGAACTAGAGGAACAACAACAAAGACAGCCCAGAGCAAGTAGAAGGGATGAAATAACCAAGACCAGAGCAGAATTAAATGACATAGAGACTAAAAGAACAATTCTAAGGATCAATGAATCCAGGAGCTGGTTCTTTGAAAAGATAAACAAAATTGACAAGCCTTTAAGCAGACTCATCAAGAAAAAAAGAGAGAAGACCCAAATAAACACAATCAGAAATGAAAGAGGAGAGATTGCAACCAATACCACAGAAATACAAAGAATTGTAAGAAATTACTACAAAGAACTGTATGCCAAGAAATTTGAAAACCTAGATGAAATGGACAAATTCCTAGAAAAATACAATCTTCCTAAACTCAATGAAAAAGAAGCAGAAAACCTGAACAAACCAATAACAGCAAAAGAAATTGAAGCA
>PVIA01018408.1:0-12897 GCA_004024845.1 Tonatia bakeri | reverse complement strand
TGCTTCCACGTGGCTCCCAACCAAGGATAATGTGGGACAGTGACAGGCTCACAGCCTGCTGCTCTGACATCAGGGTGACCTGTCAGCATGGGACCTCAGATGACACCAGACACTGTGGACTTGGGCTGAGGACAGCAGGATGCACCAGGACCTGAGGACCTAGGGAGCCACCATGAGAGGTCAGAGGTGGAGGAAGGGGGACCGAGAGCTGGGAGGATCCAGGCTGTTGGGGTGGTGGCCCCTCCATGACAGCCAGGGGTCCAGCACCAGAAGGTCCATCCCCACCATCCCCCAGAGTTCCGGTCCTCACAGCAGAGCTCCCAGGATTCAAGGATCAAATACAAAAATGGAGGAATGACAGTCAATAACACACCAGGATCTGGCCTGTGTCAGGTTCCCTATAGTAAATCTTCTCGGTCAGTGAGAATGGCCTCTGGTTTATGGTCCCTTGTGATCAGATGAGCAGTGAACCATATTATTTCCAGGTCAGGGTCAGTGGGGGTCCATCAGGTTCCAGCTTCTTGTTTTCGGGATGCGTTAAAAACTTCAAGATTACCTAGCACCTCAACAAGTTTTTGCTCATTTGATTATATCTGAGTATATTTACTATATTGAATTGGAGAAGTTTTAAGTGTATTTATTAACTTATTTTTACATTTTCATTTTGTTATTGATTTTAGAGGGAGAGGAAGAGACAGACAGAAACATCAATTTGTTATTCTTTTTATTTATGCACTCATTGGTCCATTTTTTATGTGCCTTGACTGGAGATTGGACCCAAGCCTTGATTTATTGGGACAATGCTGTTACTGAGATATCCAGAGGTTATTATTCTGATTTAAACAAATTTAAAACCTGATTATAGCTGATATAAATAAACAAGTTTTGTGAAAAAAAAAAAACTTGTTTGCAGAGCAAAATAAATACTAGTGAAGGGTGTGGCATCGATTTGCTTTGCAAATAATATGTCTGGATAATAATAGGAGACTGAGGGCTCTCTTCTGTCCATGTAAGAACTCTGAGACCTGTAAAGATTTTTTTATGAGAGTTAATTTAAGCCAGAGGGATGACATCGAGGGGAACAAGATCCACATGTCCTTTAAAGAAAGTCCAAATTCACCTTCTTTTCTGCATTTGGAATGATGGAGGGAACCTAAGGCTTACATCAAAGTGGGAGAAAGAAGAGCTAAGAAGGCCCTGTGCTCCTTGGATCAGTGAAGCAAACTGTTCAGAGCAAATCACCCCATGGGACAGAGCATGAACATGAAAATGGCATGGCTGTAAAAACAGGGCTGTGAGGCCACCCTGGGACCAAGCCCTGCTTGGTGCTGCCCTGATCATCTCCAGGACTCCACTCTGCTCTGCCCAACAGCACCGTAAGCAACTTCCAGGAAAGGAAAAATGCTGGGGCTCAGGGAGAGGGGCTGGCTTACTGGGAGCAGAGGCCCCGCCCCAGGTCCGTGATTGGTCTGCCGCCATGCAAATAAGGACTTCCCGTTCTCAAATTTTGAATGGTCTGACACACGCTGTCCTGATTGGTCAGAAAAGAGACACCCTGATTGGCCAGAGCTGCACAGCCCCTATTGGATGGGGAAAACTTCAGTGCTATTGGTTGAGATAGGATTGCTGGAACTTCTCTGTAAGGGCTGGCTCAGAAGGCGGGCAGGGTACAGGCAGGGAGTTCAGCACAGGCTTCTCTGTTATTGCGGGAGAGGCCACTGTGAAACAATGGCTGCTAGGCTCTTTTTTAAAAATTCAAGCTGAATGCCCTGGCTAGTGTAGCTCAGTGGATTGAGCGCGGGCTGCCAACCAGGTATCGCAGGTTTGAATCCCAGTCATGGCACATGCGTAGGTGGCAGGCCATGTCTCCCAACAACCGCACATTAATGTTTCTCTCTCTCTCTCTCTCTCTCTCTCTCTCTCTCTCTCTCTCCCCCTCCCTCCCTTCCCTCTATAAAAATAAATAAATAAATAAAATATTTAAAAAAATAAAAATTCAAGGTGAGTTAGCCACCAAGAGACCTTTTAGTCGAAGTCTTTTTTTCTCCTCAAAGTTCACACTGCCGTTCAAGTGATTTACAGGGCCCACATCCTCCAGGTCCTCAAGAAAGACCAGTCCCATGGTGCACCCTAGACAGAGAAGGGAGAACTGTCCTCACATGCCAGGGCATGGACGGAAGTGGTCTCAGTTAGTGCTTGTCCTGTGTTAGGCTGTTGGGGAGCAGCTATTGGAGGTGGCCTTGATCTTAGTAAGAGTGTCCAGGGACCTGGGGCCAGGCTGGCATTAAAATTGGGGATGACTAGGCATTTAGGAGCCAAAGAAACCCACATAAAAACAATCCAGTGATCATTTTGAACATACGACTGAAAGTGACTCCTACATTAGTTATATTTTATTTTTCCTTTTGGTTGTTACACTTATTAAAGTCAAGGGCAGGGGAACAAGGAAAGGCACAGGACAGTAGAAGCAGCAGGAAGGACCCAGGATGGGGCTGCTCTGGCTCAGTGGAAAGTCACAGGAAAAGGGACCTGGGACACAGGTTCAGGGGGTTGGTCTGAGAAAAGCTGCCTCTTTTTATTGCCCTCTGGCTGCATGTCTCCTGGGATCTCTGAGAGTTTAGGAGACGCCTGCCCGTGAGGGACTAAGAGGAAAAGGAAAGGCTCAGGCCTGCTCCCCGGAGGGAGAGAGCTTATATTAGAGCATTTCAGAAGGCGTTCTCCCTGACCGGTGTGTGGAAGTGCCCAGGGGCCAGGGCCCTGAGGTTGGCAACTTTAAAAAGCATCAGATAATAAAAAGAATAAGAACAGGGTAGATTATAATGAAGTAAGCATGTGTAATAAAATGTTCATTGTCGACAGAAAACACGGACTCCTGCTGGCAGAGGAGGATCAATCCAGGTAAAAATCCTAATGCAGCACAGAGAAGTCTTGGGAGACAAATGATCTTCTCAGCCACAGCCCCCTGCCACCCCCCCAAAAGTTGCCTAAATTTGCTTTAGCTATGGGTCCCTGGCACCACTGTGCCTGAAAACCTGGTATTGAATTATTTCTGAGTCCATCAGAGACTGGATTTCAGAGGTGCCGGGAAAGGTGGCCTGGGTCTGCTTTCTATGCGCTCACACTCCCCTGGGCTCTGGTGTAAAAGATGTCAGCAAAGGGCCACAGTGACTGTTTAATTCAGGCCCACTTTCCGCACACATTAACAGCAGTTAATTTGTCTTCACTCCTCTGTAATATTCATTATGATATAAAAGACATAAAGCAGGCAAATATACTGAAATACTTATCATACACACCCACACCAAGGAGTGATTCACGCAGGTGACCACACGGAGAGATGCAGAGGGAGGCAGTCATGATGGAGCTGGTCTGCACTGCCCCATCCAATGCGTTCATGCCAACCTTGCATGCTGGTTTCTGCCCAGCAACTGATGAGACACAAGGCTCAGAGCCGATCAGAGAACAAGTGTTTTCAAAGAGGGACTTTGCCCTGTTTCCCTTGCTGAGCACCCTTTCTCCTTCCCCACCTTTTCTATCAGATCAGAGATGCACCTATAATAAAGAACCCTCGAGTACTTGGCTCTGTGATTTTCATCTGGGAGTGTCAAGGTTAATTGGGGGCAGTTGGTGAAAAACGGGGCCCCATTAGGAAAGAGTCTGAGAAGCTGGAGGAGCCTGCAGGGTGACCCAGAGAAGGATTGTGGGGCTGTGAGACTGCAGGTGAGGGCACAGGAGGAGCGCGGAGCAGGGCAGGTAAGGTCTGCACTGGGACACCTGTGGGAGGGAGATAAGGGGAACCAGGGAGCTGGACACCTGCCCATCCCTGGGAACTTCCTGTGGTCAGAGAGGAGCGAGGCCCCTCACAGTCTCTCCTGCTCGTCTCTGGGAACTTGTTCTAGGAGATTCTAGAAGAGACATTCATACCAAACCCAGGTTTGCCTGCCTGCTGCTCGTAAGCCAGTAATGGAGAGACAAGGCCTGGTGAGAGGAAAGTAGGTCCATTCAAGGGCCCGCAGCTCAAGAAGACGGGGGTCTCTCCTGACAAAGAGCATCTGAAGAATTGGACACAGGCAGGGGTTTTTGTAACGAGGGAGAAGGAAAAAAAAAACACAACAAAGACACGGAGAGGAGGGAGTTGAGTGTTCTGTGTCGAGGGGACAATTTGCAAGCAACACAGTCTGTTCAGGTAACTGGTCAAGGTCAGCAAATCTCCCAGAGCTGAATGTCTGAGGGTGGAGTGAGCTTCTTCTGAAGTTAGTGTCTGGAATTCTCAAGCAAACTGGCTGTTTATCTGAGTCGCATATAAGTTAGCAGGTCATTATTTACAGAAATAATGTGGAAAGAATAGTGGGGTGGGTTACCAGGTGTGTGTCTTAAAGATTAATTTTAAAACCCTGGCCAGTGTAGCT
The DNA here is from genome assembly GCA_004024845.1 of Tonatia bakeri. Classification (NCBI taxonomy): domain Eukaryota; kingdom Metazoa; phylum Chordata; class Mammalia; order Chiroptera; family Phyllostomidae; genus Tonatia; species Tonatia bakeri. Next base: position 8,488 of record PVIA01018408.1, on the reverse strand, counting down.
TAGTTGGTTGGAGCATTGCCCTGAACACCAAAGGCTGGGGGTTCCATTCCCGGTCAGGGCACACACCTAGGTGTTGGGTTCCATACTGGATTATGCAGCCTAGGAGAGGCAACCAACTGATGTTTCTCTATCATGTCCATGTTTCTCTCCCCCCCCCAAATCTCTTTATCTGTTTATCTCCTCCACCCTTCCTCTCCCTCTAGAAGTAAGGGGAAAAAATGTCCTTGTGTGAGGATATAAAAAAGATGTATGCGTAAAGAAGACTGTTAAAGAAATATTTGTAATATAGAACAATCGGAAGCATCCACACACACAGCACTTGAAGAATGCGTGAACTACACACTCTGACCACAGAGGGGTTCCAGTCCATGTGTCTGTTCGCTGTCTGTACCTCCCCTTTGGAGAAAGGTACATTCAGGTCAACAGCTCATTTTATAAATCAGATTGTTTGGTTTTATGGTGTTTGCTTGTCTGAGTTCTTTCTAAATTCTGAATATTGAACACAATTTAAAAAGAGAGTCCTCTTACTAACTGCTTTTTATTCTATTTATTTATTTAGTTTAAGATTCCATTTATTTATTTTTAGAGAGAGGGAAAGGGAGGGAGAAAGACAGGGAGAGAGACATTAAAGGGCAAGAGAAACATCAGTCGGTTGCCTCTCAGGTGCTCCCTACCAGCGACCCGGCCGGCAACCCAGGCCTGTGCCCTCCCTAGGAATCGAACTGGCAACCTTTGGGTTCACAGGCTGGCACTCGACACACAGCCACACCACTCAGGGCTAAATACCATTTTAATTATATTATCGGCCAATATCTTCTTCATTTACCACATGGTGTTTTCATTTTGTTGGTGGTTTCCTGCGCTGGGCAAACACTTGTCACTTTCAGATGGTCTCATTCATTTATTTGTTCATTTTTTGCCCTTGCCCAAGGGGACATGCCCAAAAAGATATTGCTGTGCATGATGTTAGAGAATTCTCTGCCTACGTTTCCATCCAGTTTTATGGTTTCAGATTTTACATTTAAATCTCTAATTTTATTTTGTGTGTTCTTCTTTGTACTCGGTTTAGGGAAGTGATACAGTCACAGTCTTTTGCACGTATCCGTCCAGGTCTGTCAACAGCACTTTGAAGAGATTCTCTTTACCTCAGATCGATGCCCACAGGAGCGAGGACTCATTGCTGGCTCTCTGGTCTGTCCCATTGACTTTGGTGTCTGTTGTCCTGCCAGGTCCTGCTGTTTCCTCAGTGCAGATTTGTGATGTTGTGTCATGTCAGGGAGCGTGACACCACCGACTTTGTTCTGTCTCAGGATTTCTCTGGCTGTTCAGAGTTTTTGTGTTTCCACATACATTTCAGGGTTAGTTGTTGTACTTCTGAGAAGTAGGTCGTTGGTATTTTAGTAGGGATTGCACTGAATCTATGTATTGCTATAGGCAGTGTGGACATTGGAACAATATTAATCCTTCCAAACACGGGCACACTACATGTTCCCACTTATTTGTATCTTCTTCAGTTTCTGCCTTCATTGTCCTACAGTTGTCAGTGCACAGGTCTGTGACCTCTTTACATACATTGAATCCTAGGTATTTTGTCCTTTTGGATAATATTGAAAATAGGATTTAAAAAATGTCTCATTCTGAACATTCAGTATTGCTGTGTAGACATGCAGCAGGTTTCTGCTTTATATCCTGCAGTGTTACTCCATTCACACTCGTTGTAATAGGTGTTTGGGTGTTTTTTTTTTTCGTGGAGTTCTCAGGTTTTTCTCTATTTTGTATAATGTCATCTGCAAATGGGGAAAATTTTATTTTTACTCTCTGATTTGAATGATTTTTATTTCTCTGTCTTGTCTGATTAGTGTGGCTAGGACTTCCAACACTGTACTGAGTGGAAGTGGTCATCGTGGGCATCTACTTCTTCTTCCTGATCCCACAGGAACAGCCTTCAGCTTTTCACCACTGAGACTTATGTGGGCTGTTTGTTTAGGAATCATGTTTTTAAGGAAGAGGTTTTCTATATATTTGTAACAAAATTGGATGTAGTTTGGGTATTTAAATTGTATCTACACTTTGCTATTACAGGTTTTACCATGATGAACACACTTAAATATAAACCGTTGTGATAATGCCCGATTTTTTTTCTTTGAGACTTAATCTTTCAACGAAAAACACTTTAAAGCCATTCTGTGTGTGTGCATATATTCAAAATACATCGAGAAATATTTACACTCATATAAAGCAAAGTCTATGATTTCCATTATAAATAATAAATATTTTATTCTATTATTATTGTTACTATTAATAATATTTTGGTCATTTTATACTTGTCTATGATCAGGAATAAAAAACAATAAATATCTCCAGAAATAAGTGGAAATACATCCCACACTATGGAAACTTTTAAAATTTAAAACATTCTGATCATTGTAAAAGTATATGGTGCAAAGGACTTGGCTTGTGCTCTGGGTGGAATGAGAGCCGCAGGGAAGGGGCTGAGCAGCAGGGAGGTGAGGTGTCCGGACGTCCTGGCTGCTGTGCGGAGCATGGCCTGCAGGGGGCAACAGTGACTCAGAAGAATGGGGGACCTGTGTTCCTCAGAAGGTGATGCTGGGGGCAGGCAGCTGGCTGTGGCAGGAAAGTGTGGGTGAGTGGAGGGATTCTGAGCCCGATCACACAGGAGGGCCCTGGACTCCCTGATGGAGAGGGTTAAGGGATGTACACTTCCGTTTCATGTTTCATGGGTGATTTCCATGTTGAATTCCAAGGTGAAGAGACTCCCAGCAGATATTTGCAGAGCAGGCTCTCTGGTCAGCAGGGACCTCAGTTGTGCCCCCTGCCGGCCCTGGAGACGCAGCGTCTCCATGTGGAACTCTCCACCTTCTCCCAGGTCGTCACTGCTACCCAGCCCCTCCTGGAGTCTTTCTCTGCACAGCCGGGAACAATGGTGAGGTGCCTGCTCCTCCCTTCGCCTGCCCTCCCTGTCTGCCTCGCCCTGGTCCAGCTGCTCAGGTAGGATCTGCTCTGTGTTTGTGCATCTGAAGCCTTTACCTTTGGGCCCAGTCAGAACCCTGGACTCCCCCCATCCCTGCAAGCCCCATCCAGACGAACCTGTGTGAGGACTGAGTTCCTGTCTAGGTGTCTCTCACCTGCCCTCCCTACTGGGTCACCCCCCATACCTCTGCCCCAGCTCCCTCTGACGGAGCCCCCCCTCCTGATGACCAGCTCAGTTTGCTGTGGTTGGACCCCCTGAGTCCATCCTGGCCATCGAAGGTGAAGATGCTGAGCTGCCCTGTCACCTGTCCCCAGAGAGGAGAGCTGAGAACATGAAGTTGATGTGGGTGCGATCCACCCCAGGCTGGTACTGCACACGTACGCACATGGGCAGGAGGACACGCCAGCAGCAGAGTATGGAGGGAGAACTTCGATTTTAAGAGAGGACATCACTGTGGGGAAAGCTGCTCTCCAGATTCGGGATGTCAGAGCCTCTGACAGAGGAAACTACTTGTGTTATTTCCAAGATGGAGATTCTTTGAAAATGCAGAAGTGCAGCTGAAGATTGCAGGTTAGCCTCATATGTTTGATTTCACCTCGTTTCCCTGGGCTCAAGGGCACAGGCTCCAAGCCCACTTGAGAGCACTCCCAACTCCTCACCAACACCTGCCCCTCCACATGTCCCCCACAACTCTGTGTCCAACTAGCTTCTCTGAGGCCTGTCACAGACCCAGGTTGTCCCCCAGGAAGGACTCCTCCTCCATCCAGTAAAGAGTCCCTCACGCCACCCACCAGGTCTAGGCAGGGAAGTGGAGGTTGGGGACAGGAAGGATGAGGAAACCCCCCCCCTGCAGTGGGTGGCACACAGGTGTCTGGGTTCAGCGTGTCCCAGACAGTGGCTGTGGGCCCCCACGTGTCCGCTGCTGTGGGTCCAGGGGGCTGAGGTGCAGGGACAACACCTGTGGTGCCCATGCCCTCCAACCAAAGGCCCCAGGAACACAGGTGCAGTTGAACAGGGTGTGTTCATCCCTGGAGCAGTGAGGGAGGACGCACAGGGGAGGAAACTGGGGTGTCTCAGAGAGGGGGTGCCAGGGAGGACTTGGTGTGACCTCTGGGCTGTTACGGGGCAAGGAGAGGACCTGGAAGCAGAACTTGCTCTGGGCTGGATGCTGTCAGGAAGGTGCAGGGGTGTCATTGGTCACTCCCAGCCAGGACAGGGGAGGGTGGTCACTGCTGAGGTCTGCACACTGTTCATGCTTCCTCTGTGCTCAGACCGACTGCTGAGTGGTCTTGACTTTGTTCTGACCCATCCCAGTAACAAAGCGTCTTGTCTGAGGTGCTGCACCATGAAAGTGCTTGTGCCCAGGTGTCAGGGCTGCACTTCACCTTCTTAGGACACCACCCTGTCCTGTGGCTGCTGCCTGGTTGGTCACTGGGGAGCCCAGCAGGGGATGGACAGTCAGGGGTCCTGGCTTTGCCCCTGCAGGGCCTCCTCAGCCAGACACTGTCCCTTCCTGTAGATTACAGGTCCTTTGAAGAAAGTCCTCCCTACAGGATTCTGTGCTTTCAGGTGTTTAAAAGGCTTCCTCCCTTCTCCCCTTGTGTTTAGGAATTTAGTATCAGTAGTAAACTCCACAGTTCCTGGCCTGGGTCAGCGCTCTTCTGTGGAGTTTTCCCCTCTCCACAGCCACGTGATAGAAACTTCCCACAGTCAACAGATCCTAAAAAGAGGCTGGCAACTGCAGCATTAATTACATCAAGAGTTTCCCACGGGGACAAGCACACAGGGCACAGCTAGGATGGCAAGACAAGGTGCAGATCCTTCCCCCACACAGCAGAGCAGAGGCTCACACAGGACAGGGGGGAAGGATAGGGGCACTGGGGTGAGACCTACTTCAACTAATGGAATTTACATGCTTGCCCAGGGTGGGGTGAGGGGCTATTCCAGGAACCAGCATGTATGGGCCATGGGGGAGGGGAGGGACCTACAGTCTCTAAAAGGGATTTAGGGGAAACAATGTCAGTTCCAGTCCAGATCCCCCTGCATCCAGCACAAGGGTTCAGCAATGGTCAGGCAGTGGTCACACCATGGGTCAGTCTATCCTGCACAACACACTCTGGGAACAGCTCCTGGTAAAACCCTGCTGGGCTCATGCAGGGTGCGTGTGGAGACCCTCCCTGCTGTGGAGACCCTCACCAGTGCAGAGGGCTCCCCATGATTCAAGCTCACTTTTTCTCCCCAGCGCTGGGCTCTGATCCCCACATTGAAATGAAGGGCTATGAGGCTGGAGGGATCCGTCTGGAGTGCACGTCTGCCGGCTGGGACCCGCAGCCCCAGATCCAGTGGAGAGACACCAGGGGACACAGCTTGTCTGCTGAGGTGGCCACAGAGGCTACAGACCCCCAGGGCCTTTATGCAGCCTCAGCCTCTGAGATCCTGGAGGACAGCTCTGGGGAGGGGGTCTCCTGTGTGATCAGAAACCCCTTGCTGGGCCAGGAAAGGTCATCAGCCAGGGTTTCCATTGCAGGTGAGTGACCTGCCTGGTGCCCTGGGCTCCCTGGTGCCCTGGGGGGAAGATGTGGTTGTGTGCTGCTGACCTAGGTCTCTGCAGGGAATAGAAGGGACAAAGCAGGGACCTGCTGCTCCTTCCCCATGAAGCTGTTTATGTCACAGACACTTTCTGAGCACTTCCTGAGTGCCACACATGGTGCCAGGCAATGGGAACTGGGGACAAATGGTCTAGATCAGCAAAGATATGAGAAAAGGGGAAAAATATGTACCATGCAAATCTTAGAGAAAGGGCTCATCTTAAAATATAAAATAACCAAGTAGAGCAATGAGCAAAGAACAGGAATTATCACAGAACAGGAAATGACTCAGGAAAAGGTGTCCAATCTCACTGACTAGGGAGATGATTTCTACAGGTGAGACTGGCAACACAGGAAAAAACGAGGTGTTTGGTAAAACATTCTGATGTCGGAATTGTCAGGAGACAGTGATTCTCAGAGGTTTGTGGCTATTGTTTGGTGTAGTTTTGGTGTCAATAAGCACAACTTCCTCTGGGGACACCAGAGCCACCTTATCCAGAGCACTCATTCAGTTATGCAAGACCCAACTTCTGGGAAACTATCTGACAGATCGTTTTGCATTTCTGTGAAATGACCCATGTAAATGGTTATTTCCTGCACCATTAAGCATTTTAACAAAGAGTCAGAGACGGTGCAAGTGCCCCCGATGGGACGTGTGTGCAGTGGGCGCTGCCCTGTGAGAGCTGACACAGACCTGCTCCCTGTGCTGAGGCAGGAAGGTTGCCCAGACCCAGGTGAGCAGAGAAAACAACCTGCAGACCAGCTGGTGTAGAGTGCTGTGTGTGGTGTAAACAAGATAAAATAAAAGTGTATTTATGTTTTTACAATTTAATAAAACTTGCATGGCACTCACCCTGGGAGAGCGCCCATCTCTTATCCGTCTGTACACCAGGAACAGATGGTTAAGTCATTAGTTCCAGGTCCCAGAGCTAGTCAGGCAGAAGACCCAGAATTGGAGCCCAGCCCCTCCAGCCCCAGAGTGCATGTTCTTAATCCCCAGATTAAACTCACTCAGATGAAGCTAATAAATGGCAGAGGGAGGAGCAGTGGAGAGATTTCAATGACTATATACACTCTTTTGTATTCAAAATATTCCCATGTGAGAGGCAGTTACTTCAAGACAACAGTGTTATATGCCAGTGAAAGTTCTGGGCACTTTGGGGAGAGAACGATTGTTTTCAGTCCCCAGATACTTTGAGACCCAAGTTGCCCATCAGCTGAGGCTCAACCTTCGCAGGCCCCTTCTTCCGGAATGCGCAGCCCTGGGTGGTGACCCTGAGCGTCACCCTGCCAGCTCTGCTGGGGCTCCTGGTGGGGACGTGGTACCTCCTGTGGCGACAGCAGAAGAAGAACCAGGCCCTGTCCAAGGAGAAGGAGAGGGAACGAAGCACCAAAGATGAGGTGCCTCTGCAGGTGGTCGCCATCTTCCAGCCCCACCCCGCACCCTCCACGCAGGTCCTCTATTCCATCCCCTTTAAAGGAGTTTCTTTTTCTGCTTATTTACAGAGAAGCTGCAGGACAAACTCAGTGAGTGGCGATCCCCAGCCCAACATCCTGGGGACCCTGCATTACACATGTCACTGATCCCTCACGTTGTTCCCTGCAGGGTGGAGAAACATCCCCTACCTACCACGTGAGTACCCGGACCCACATCTCAGCCTCTCTGCTCCAATAGTTCAGCACCTTTCCTCCCCCCTAACCTCCCAGGGGAAGAAATGAGGACGCTGATGGGGGGACGCTCACCAGGCAGTGGTCTGTCTCAGTGGGGAAGGGGCTGAGGTCTCTTCACCAGGAGGCGCTACCCCAGGACACCCCAGGAACCTCAAAAAGGAGTGGGGGATGGTGAGGTGACTCAGTATGTGAGTCCTTCTTGCCCTGATTGGTTCACAAACTCTGAAGCCTACTGACAAGAAAGGCAGAAGGAGCGAAAAGTGTCTCATAAACAGGAGTGGCCATGTCAGTTGTCACAGATTTATCGTCACTGCTGAAAAAATAGTATCTCAAATTTTCTCAGTAGGTTGCCCCGCTGTTTCCGGAGTAGGCAGGAAATAATACAGATTGAGGTGAATGAATTCCAGCAAACAGGTACACACGTGCATACACAGGACAGCATGTGCGCAGGCACACCCAGATCCTGGAGAACCTGGTCATTGTTTATACGAGACAGTCGCAGTCAAAGTCCCCCAGGGGATGCCTGACCATGGATGGTACCAAACCCTGAATACATGAGGTTTTTCCTTTTCACGTAAAGGAAGGCTTCTCATTGGCACACCAGCACTGCAGCATCACTGTTCATGCATGTTGGAGTCATTATTAAGTAAAGTGACGGTGACTGAACACCAGTGCTGTGTTACTGCGACTGTCCGTCTGTCACAGAGACGCTCCTCAGGGACTAAGGGAGGGAGGAACCCGCAGGGTGGATGTGCTGGACTCAGGGAGGATTCATGAGGGGGCAGGTCGAAGCAGTCAGCACGGGACCTCATGACGCTGCTCAGAGTGATGTGCAATTTAAAACTTGTGAATTATTTGTTTCTGCCATTTTTATTCACTGCTCCCCAACCGTGTCTGTCAGAAGGTAACTGAAACTTCAGAAGCTAAAGCGGGGATGTGAGGTGATTGCTGCACAGACACGGACAGGACAGCTGTGCGGTGACACTGGGACAGCCCCTGCAGGGCGCCTGGGGGTCCTGAGCTGCATCTGGTGGAAAAAACAGGGGGAGCCGGGGAGGGAACAGGCAGAGGGAGAGGTGGGGAGCATGGGGGGCACACAGGAAGATGACAGAAGGGCACAAGGGAGAGAAAGGAACCAACTCAGAAATGACATTCAGGTGACTCTCTGTCTCCATTACAGGTGAGGAGCAGTCTCAAGCCTATGCAGGTGAGTGAGTCTGATGCTCTCTGGTTTCCC
>PVIA01018407.1:0-12895 GCA_004024845.1 Tonatia bakeri | reverse complement strand
GACAGTCTGATGGGAACTCCTTTGTATGTTACTGTCTCCTTGTCTCTTGCTGCTTCTAGGATTCTCTCCTTCATTTTTACCTTGGCTAATGTAATTATGATGTGCCTTGGTGTGTTCCTCCTTGAGTCCAACCTCTTTGGGACTCTGAGCTTCCTGGACTTCCTGAAAGTATATTTCCCTTGCCAGATTGGGGAAGTTTTCCTTTAATATCTGTTTAAATAAGTTCTCAATTTGTTGCTCTTCCTCTTCCCCTTCTGGTACCTCTATAATTCGGATGTTGGAACGTTTAAAGGTGTCCTGGAGGTCCCTAAGCCTCTCCTCAGTTTTTTGAATTCTTGTTTCTTCATTCTTTTCTGTTTGGTTGTTCCTTTCTTCCTTCTGGTCCACTCCATTGATTTGAGTCCCAGTTTTCTTCCCTTCACCATTGTTTCCCTGTGCGTTTTCCTTCATTTCTCTTATTGTAGCCTGCATTTGTTCATCTAATTTATGTCCAAAGTCAACCAATTCTGTGAGATTCCTGATCACCAGTGCTTTGAACTGTGCATCTGGTAATTCGGCTATCTCTTGGTCACTTAAAAAAATTGGTTCTAGGGCTTTCAAATATGTTTGAGCCATCCTTTTTATTTTCCTTTGGTTTGGTTGCAGCTGTTTCGTAAGGGCGGGGCACCGCAGTCGCTGGGTTGTGACGTGGTATGTGGGGGCGGGGTCTGAGAGGGAACAATGGCGTCTGCTGTGCTCTCTCTAGGACTTCCGTCCCCTCCACTGCCTCCCACAAGCAAATTGGGCCCTTCCGGTGCTGGCTCCGGGGCGGGTGGGCCTGTGCACTTTCTCGGACTCTGTGGGCTTCCCCGAGAAGTCTCCTGTGAGGCTGAGAGAGTCTCCCGGCCTCAGTTCCCAGATGGGGCTCTTAAGCTTTGAAACGAGGCAGCGCTGCTGGTTTTCGCTGCCCGTTTTCGCTTAGTTTGTGCAAATATGTGGCTGCGGACAGCCAGCTGCCTTGTGCCCCTCACTGGGTCTGCTAGTCGCCTCCCGCGCCCAGGGTCCGCCACCAGTCCATCCACTGCTGTCTGCGCCCTGCGCCCCTGCCAGCCAGCGTTTCTTCCCGCCGGAACCCCTCGAACCCTCTCGCAGGCCTCCGACTCCGCCGCTCCTTATCAGTCTGGATGTACTGGAGCCTGACTTCTGTTCAATTAATTTCTCTCTGTTCTGGTTGATTCTTGTTTCTCAATTTTTGTTGTCTTCAGTCTTGGTTGTGCGAGGAAGCACAATGCGACTGCCTATGCCTCCATCTTGGCCGGAACTCGCAAGAGGTTATTCTTAGCTGATGTTTCAGTAAATGATTTTTAATAACAAAGCTAGCTATTATTTGTCAGTTTTCCACAAAAAATTCACTTGAAAGTCAATCTTACATTTAAATAACTAGAAGCATGATTTAACAGACACTTTAACATTTTAAAAGTTGTTCTAATAGCTTTCTTTTCTGCCACGGGTAAAATAACAGACCCTAACTGACATTAGCCCTCCAGTCCCGCACATCTCACCTGAAGCAGGGGACTGAGTAACAGCAGCGCTACAGATCATCTCCCAACACTATTCAGGCTCCTGTTCAGACCCCCGAAAATAATGTTGGGGGAGATACCTCGTCACCCCTGCAGAGTGGATTTCCCACCACCACCAGCTCTCTGTAGGCACCTCACCCCATTCAACAGAAGTCTCACACACCTGTTCCCTGCGCCATGCCTTCCTCCTGCCTCCTTCCCACTGGTGCTGTCTGTTCTAGGCTTCCTAGGACAAATGGCTAGCATATCTTATCTCTAAACTGTTCCCACGATTCTTGCTCTAGAAATGATACAGAGAGAACAATCCACTTCTAAAATAACTCCTTAACTACACCCATCCTCCAAGTGCTGGTGTGTGAAGCCTGATCATTTCAGTTTGTAGCTGCTTCTAGACCTAAGTCTTCTTGAAGTACTCGATGTTTTCTTAAAACATCTAGTTTTTCAGGCAGCGTGTGTGGACTGAGAAAATTCTCCACAGGGCCACTAAAGGAATGTAGACACAACCAACATGACAAAGACGGAGAGAACCACCAAGAGACCCAAATAATAATCATGACAAAGGACAATGGAAGCCTTCCCATGGTTCCTGAGCTTACCGGACTCAGCAGAGAACGCTTTATGCACCCACAATGCCCTGCTTTGATCAAGTCTTCATTTTAATTTGGTTTGAAACAAATTCAATACTGGGTGGCAATTCCACTACTTCGGTGGAAGCCACCGTGAGCTCTGTCACTTGAGACTACTGTTTTATCACATCTCTGTTTGTGGAAGTAGAACAGGACCTTACCTGACCCATCACAAGGTCTGGACCCACCCCTGCTGAGTGGAAAGAACCCCCCCTTCTCAGAGGGAGGGCATTTGTTAACTCAGAGACCCCTGACAGATGGTCCTCTCACTGCTGCCTGCAATCTGAAACCACACTGTGGGACCTCCCACTGCCATGGTTTTAGGCTTCATGACTCTTTTTCGAATGAGGCAAATGTTTTAGATTTGTGTAAGAAAACCTCTTCACATTTTTGTTCTCAGGTTTTCCCTTAACCTAAGGAGAAAATTTCACTGGTAGAAACTTGCCAAACATAAAGGAATTTTTAAAAATTGATTTGAGAGACAGAGAGGAAGGGGGAGGTGGAGGGGATAAGGGGGAGAGAGAGAGAGCAACATCAGTTTGTTACTCCATCTACTGATGCATTCAATGCTTGATTCCTGTATGTGTCCTGACTGGAGATCAAACTCACAACCTTAATGAACAGGGACCATGCACTAACCAACTGAGCTACTCGGCCAGGGCTCATAAAGAAATTTAAAACACACACACACACACACACACACATTATTGCATTCTTTCTTTTTAAAGATTTTATTTATTTTTAGAGAGGGGAAGGGAGGGAGAAAAAGAAACATTGATCTCCTGTTGCCTCTTGCACGCCCCCAGTTGGGCACCTGGCCTGCAACCCAGGCATATGCCCTGACTTGGACTCAAACAGGTGACCTTTTGGTTCACAGGCTGATGTTCAATCCACTGAGCCACACCAGCCAGGGCCCATAAAGGAATTTTTGATTCCACTAAAATCTTCTGGTATTGTGTGTGTGTGTGGTGCGGGGGAGTAGTTTCTTTTTGGTTTTGTTTTATTTGGTGTTTGGGAGTCACCACAGCACATTCTTTTAGAATATCCACCAAAAATGGCAATTTTTGACAGGTGGTTGTAAGAAATACAATCAAGACAGGTGAGAAATGTCAACTGAATCAGCTAGTAAGAGAATTTAGAGTTAGACACAGGGCTAAATCCAGAGACAAGGTTTCCTGTATGGCTCTTACCGTGGTTAGAAAATGATCTCAAATGGATTTCTCAAATGTCTGAACAATGGTTGTGTGTGTGTGTGTGCGCGTGCGCACGTGTGCGTGTTTAAAAAAACAAAACATTAATGCATTTTAGGCCATATTGCCATGTATCCCTTCTTTTTTCTTCCCTAAATTGAATAGAGAGAGAGATGGGAAAATTTTCCTTCACTGTTTTTTCATATCCAAAAGAAGAAAGTAAACACATGAGACAAGCAGCCTTGACAGGAGAAAAGTTTAACAATAAAAAGATTTCTCACAGACTCAGCTACCCAAATAGCTAAACTGGTCTCTACTACCATTTAGGACAAAAACAAAGAAAAAAAGCTAACGATTACGCAAAGCTACATACAGAGCAACAAACTTTTCAAGCTTTTGACAGAGAGCAGACTAAGCGAAGAGCAAACAAAGCCTGAGATTCTCTGTGAAATGAGGGGAGTAACATTCTATTTTGTAATGTAGAAGGGAAAACCCTGAGGGGCACAAGAATAAAATGGACAAATTTAGTAAATGGGATGAGAAAATAATGAAGAATCACACAAATCCTTTAAGGAGGTGTGTGTGAAATTCTGCACACGTCAGAAAGCCCAGGGCACAACAGGTGCAGAACCGCTTCTCTCTGTTCCAGGTTCGCTGAGATTTGCGTGCCGGAAACACTGAACTAAAACAGCAATGAAAGCAACACAAGACATAAAGCATCGGTAAGTTAGAATCTCTATGTGCAAAAAAGCAAACGCAAAATACCTAGGAATATCCTTATCAAGAAAGAGCCTGCAAAAACAGAAAAAGCTTTTGTTAGTAAAGTTAAAAAAAAAAACAGAAAGAGAGGAAAGTAGAAGAGAAGAAAATATATAAAAAAGACAAACTTGCTGTTAGGCAAAATTCAAGTGGACAATTAGCAGAGAACTCCATGGCACACAATTCATGGAGGAATTACAACAATGACATGGGTCCCTCTCCTGAGACATGCAATTAGAGAAAATGCTGGGCACAGGAGGGAATATGGAGACAGCCTCTACTATCATCCCTTTCGGAGGGGACTAAGCACTGGAAATGGTAGGAAGCTGCTGTGGATTAAGGGGAAACGAGTCAGTAAGGTGAGTAACGTAAGTGTAGGACTTGGAGGAAAAGGAGTGGTGAACCTTGTGAATCACACTCCAGTATCAACATATCAGAAAAGCCCTCTAACTTACATACATAACACACCCAAATTGTAGTTCTGTAAACTCAACTGTAAACGTTAAACCCTAGGCAAATAGAACGGAAGTTTTCTTAACCAAACTCCATTTAGTAACATACCACATTGACTTACGTTTTCCATGCTCCTAAAATATATAAAGACTGGTGTCCATTTCTCACTGAATATTCAAAACTAGAGATATTTCTCCTATATTCAGACTATTTGTTCCAAAGAGGTGGGCTGTAAGCTTATCAAGTATCAGTAATATTTGGTCCCAAACCTGTTCATGCAGTTATATTGGTTAATATAATACTCTAATTTAGTTAAATATTAGGCAAATCAATGAGACATGAGGGCAAAAAGAATTTTTGTTCAGTGTGAATCACAACTAAGTGTAAAAATCAGTTGACCATTTTAAAAAGATTTGATAATGGTGAGTTGTGTAAAAAACAGTTAAGTGTGGGTGAGGTCAATGTAAAAGAAAGAGAAAATAATAAAAGATTTGGCACTTAAGATTTTTAAAAATTATATTTTGATTACAGTTGTCCTGATTTCCCCCACTTTGCTCTCCTCCACCTAGGGTCCCTTATTCCGTCAGGAACCCCCCCCCTCCACCATTGTTGGTGTCCATGGATCATGCATGTAAGTTCTTTGGCTACTCTATTTCCTGTACTGCACTTTACATCCCCGTGGCTATTCTGTAACTACTTATTTGTACTTCTTAATCCCCTCACCTCTTCACCCATTCTCCCACACTCCCCTCCCATCTGGCAACCATCAAAATGCTCTCTGTGTCAGTGATTTTGTCTCTGTTCTTCTTGTTTGCTTAGCTTGGTTTTTAGATTCAGTTGTCGACAAGTATGTATTTACTGCCATTTTATTGTTCATATTTTTTATCTTTTTCTTAAATAAGTCCCTTTAAAATTTCATATAATAATGACTAAGGGATAATGAACTCCTTTGTTTTTTCTTGTCTGGGAAGCTCTTTATCTGTCCTGTGATTCTAAATGATAGCTTTACTGGATAGAATAATCTTGGCTGTAAGTCCCTGATTTTCATGTCTTTGAATATTCCTTGCCAATCCCTTCTGGCCTGCAAGCTTTCTTTTGAGAAATCAGCTGACAGTCTTATGGGAATGCCTCTGTAGGTAACTAAGTGCTTTTCTCTTGCTGCTTTTAAGATTCTCTCTTTATCTTTAACCTTTGGCATTTTAATTATGATATGTCTTGGGGTAGGCCTCTTTGCACCCATCTTGTTTGGGACTCTCTGTGTTTCCTGGACTTGCCTGTCTATTTCCTTCACCAAATTAGGGAAGTTTTCTGTCACTATTTCTTCAGATAGATTTCCAATTTCTTGCTCTTTCTCTTCTCCTTCTGGCACTCCTATGGTGAGAATGTTGGAATGCCTGAAGTTGTCCCAGAGATTGCTTACACCATCCTTGTTTTTTTTAATTCTTTTTTCTTCTTGATGTTCTGATTGGCTGTTTTTTGTTTCCTTATGTTCCAAATCATTGATTTCATTCTAGGCTTCATTCACTCTACTGTTGTCTCCCTATAAATTATTCTTTATTTCAATTAATGTATTCTCTTTTAAAATTGTTGTTCAAGTACAGTTGTCTTCCTTTGTTTTTGACTGGATCTTTTTTATGCTATTGAGGTTCTCACTAAGTTCCTTAAGCATCCTTATAACCAGTGTTTTTGATCTCTGCATCTGACAGGTTGTTCATCTCCATTTAGATATTTTTCTGGAGTTTTGATCTGTTCTTTCATTTGGGCCATGTGTCTTTGTTTCATTTTAGCAGCCTCCCTATATTTGTTTCTATGTATTAGATAGAGCTGCTATGACTCCCTGTCTTGGTAGCATAGCCTAATATTGCAGGTATCCTGTAGGGTCCTGTGGCACAGATTCCCCATCACCAAAGATGGGTAATTGAGGTGTGCCCTTTGTGTGGGCTGAGTACACCTCCTCTTGTACTTTGTTGAACTTTGGTTGCTGTTGGCAAGTCAGTGGGAGGGATTTTCTCAGGCCAATCAGCTGCAAGGGCTGACCAGCAACCTCTGCCATCCAAAGAGGATCCGCTATGTAGGGGTAGGGTAATGATGCTTCAACATGGACTGTAGCTGACCACTGGGTGTGCAGGCCCTGGGGTTTCCCAGGTGATACAGGCCAAGGTCAGACCCCACCTGTATTCTTCCCAGGGCCACACTGCATGAGCTCTAAATCAATCTGAGATGGCTGCTACTTATGCTGGGCTTAGAGATTCCCAGGCAAAGTCAAGCTGTGAATCTAGGCTGGCTGCCACTAGTGCCAGGCCTGGGCCACTTAGCAAGAAGCACAGGAGTAGAAGCTCACCGAGGCAGCTATTGATTGTTTGATAAAATTTAGGAAGATGTGAAGCATAAGCCCAAACCAGCCATTCACATGGAAAAGTCAGGGTTCACAGTTTGAGTTGGCCCATAAGTTGGGTAGGATGAAGTCTCGGAGTTTCATGGTCTCCAGAGCAGGGCGGTGTTAGCCAGGTTCATGGCGTCTCGGATATGGCACCCACTTGCTGGCTCTGTGGCTGTCGAGGGAGGGCTCTGAAAAGAGACAATGGCCTCTCCCCACCTTTCTGTCCGGAAGAAAACTCTCCCCCAGCTCTGATCTGGATTTCCAACATTTCGGATCCACCCTGTGTGCCACTGGTGCCTTTCAAGCTGCTGCCCCAGTGCTGGAGCTCACAGGGAATGGATCTGAGTAAGTCGGTGTGGGTTCTTTAAGGGGAACTGCTTGGGACTCCAGAAATTTCTTCCACTGACTCAATCCCTGCTGGTTTTTGCAGCCAGAAGTTGTAGGGACTTATCTTCCTGGCACTAGAACCCTGGGCTGGGGGGCTTGGTGTGGGGCTGCGACTTCTTGCTCCTGAGATATCCTTCCCAAATTTTTATCTACCACATGTGGATGTGAGACCAGCTCATTCCACATCTCCACCCATCTTACCAATCTGAATGGATGTGGTTTCTTTAATTCTGTAGTTGTTGGACTTAGATTCAGCTTGACTTCCACAGTTCTGAGTGATGGCTGTTCTATAATTTAGTTGTAATTTTGATGTGGTTGTGTGAAGAGATGATCCATGTTTACCTATGCTGGCACCTTGACCAGAAGTCAGCACTCGGATTTTCTCCTCAGGTTTCCAGTTCTTGCTCCACCAAATTGAAAATCACAATGAATTATAGATGTGGTTTTGCAAGAAAGACAACCTGACATCCAATAAATGCCCATACAGTTGAAGAAAAGGCCTTGGCCCAACAGCAAGGGCTTGACAAGTTAATGTACATAGTTTAAAATAAAACAAAAATATTTAAAATGTTCTTGAGTTAGTCAACTTTTTTGATTAACACTATGCTTCTATCATGAAAGATAAGCTGCTTCTGTCAAAGCTGAATTCTTCTGCTACAGCATCTGACTTGCTGCCAGACACAAAAGAAAGGATTTTTGAAGGTCATTCTAACATAGGCAAGTTTAGCACAATCAGCATTTCAACCTAACACTGTGTATTTTGCTAGATACCCTAGGGAAATTTACCATACACTTCTCATAGTTGCCAAGAAAATGTGGTGAATGCCGCTGACTATCTGCTGTGAACGTCCAGCAGAATTCAAAACATTATGAGGAGTTAGTGCTGACTTGAGAGAGTGGTACTGCTCAAGATTTTAGGCCAGGGAGGGTCAACGCTTCCTTCCTCATTTCTGCTGCTCATCCCCATACACATACACCCTCCCAAACCTCTGCCAGCTCTTTCTACAGCCACCGCCAATGACTCCTACAGGCAAAAAGCAGATGTTTGTTTCTTTTTTCTCCTTCCTATGCAAAACTATGACACAAGGAAATAATGGGAAAAAAATTAATCCTGGCCCAAACTTTTAATTGTTTTTTCCTATTCTCTTGTTTTTCCTTTCCCTCTTCCCAATACAGCTGTGAGCCAGTCCTTCAAGAGCAGAGAAGCATGGAGAAGCCCTATAATGCAAAGGCAGCATTCTAAGCCCATGTCAGAACACACGTGCTTCCTTCCCAGCCCTTAACTATGTAACAAAATAGATCTCCGTGCACAATGGCGGAGCTCCCTTCCTGGGCAGGTAAGAGGGCCCAGCACATAATTTCCAGTTTGACATGGAAAAGTGGAATGCTTATGTACTTTATGCAGTGTCTGTCATCAATTGATTAAAAGTGGAATTTTAAGGAAAACTAATTTAAAATTAAAAGACGGCCTATAATGGTAGCAGCAGCAACTACACACAAGAGGGTTCGCCACCCCAGGAGGTCACGTTTCCAGGACCCCGAGGATTGAGAGAGCCTTTTCCATAGCCACCACTTCACGGACAGAACCTTTAGTCTTACAAGTACTGAAATTGTACTTTTTACACCACTGGACAACATGCTGATAGCATTCTTCTTCTGCTTTTTCTCTTTCACTGTGTTACATGTACTGCACACAGGAAAGAACATTTCCATTCTCTGAGGGTCACTAATCACACACACACACACACCTCCCATTATTTATGTACTTATTTGGGGGAGCAGGGCGGGGGCGGGAGAAGAAATAGGAATTTTGAAGTGAGAAGGGAATTAGTTTCTTCACCTAAATGGAAGTCACTAATGCATGAGGAATCTAACTGTATCTATCGATTAGCCTGCAGGGCTGACTCATCACATTCCTCAGGATGCCCACCTGCTGGAGTTGTGGGAAGACTTCAGATACTTGGCAGAGATGATATTTAGGGAGAGGATGGCATCCACTGCAGCTTCATCCACCTCGGCCTTATTCCTAATCCGGCCTAAAAGAAACCAGGACATGGGTACATTTTAAAAAGAAAGCATCTCTTCAGTTTTGTGTAAGAATTTTCCATATAAGGATTAATTTTGAAAAAGCTTGAAAATTCCTGTCGCAAACAGGAGAGAGTATACTTCTCCTTCCAGGGGTTTA
Organism: Tonatia bakeri; assembly: GCA_004024845.1. Lineage (NCBI taxonomy): Eukaryota > Metazoa > Chordata > Mammalia > Chiroptera > Phyllostomidae > Tonatia > Tonatia bakeri. Next base: position 3,356 of record PVIA01018407.1, on the reverse strand, counting down.
ACCTGGTCCACAGACACCCGAAGGGGTCTACGAACAGAATTCAAAATGTCTGTGAATGTGACTAGGAAAAAAATTCCAACTTTATTTTCATGAACCTCTAACTGAAATTTAGCACTTCCTTCAATCATGAAGGGAGGGGACAAGCCACAGGAGAATCAGCCACAGGAGAATCAGCAGTACCTATGACTCTATCCCCAGTAGAGATCACGGATGCTTTCACAACGCACTAATATAAAATATCTTCACATTCATCTCTGGTTCTAAACTACAGAAATTCAATCTACTGACTAATGCAGCAATATAGAAGAGCTTAGGTTACAAATTTGTTTAGTATTTTAACAATTCTGTTTCAATATTATTAGTTCCCCCTGTAATCCTAAATACTTTATTTTCTAAATTTAAAAACATAATTCTGCCCTGGCTGGTATGGCTCAGTGGATTGAGGGCGGGCCTGCAAACTAAAGGGTTGCAGGATCTATTCCCAGTCAGGGCATATGCCTGGGTTGCAAGCCAGGTCCCCAGCAGGGGGCGTGTAAGAGGCAACCACACACTGATGTTTCTCTCCTCTTCCCTTTCTCTCTAAAAATAAATAAGTAAAATATTTAAAAAAATAAAAAATAAGAATATAAACCCATAATTCTGAGGCTTCACCACTGTCAAAGGGCTGAAGGCAAGAGAAGGCTCACAACCCCTGCTGTTACTATTCTGAAGGTTAGACTGTTTAGCCAATTTTTCCCTCTTGCTATGCCTTAGTTTGATTTCTCCACTCTGCCTATGAGTTGCTAGCCATCTGCATGTTAGACACATTCCTGACTTTCTTACTTTAAATGTTTACATGTGGAAAACAAAACAAATCCCTTCTAATTTCCCTGGAACCCATTCAGATCTTTTTTACTTGTTCTCATTTTGGTACTTATGTATCGAACTGCTTTGTACACGTGTATGTCGTCTCTTCAAATGAAGGGCAAGCTCACAATGAGCAGAAACTTCTGGCACAGAACCGTTCCCACAGTAACTAAGTAAAACAATGGCTGAATAGCGTATCCCTAATGATGGAGCTGAGAAAAAGGAGTAGTTTCAACCTCACGGCCTCTGTGTTCTCCAGTACAGTCTCACGCATCCCCTGGGCCCCCAACAGGAAGGATTTAATCTCTAAAAAGCCTGGCCCCGTCCTTAGCCGACAGAGCGCACTCACCTACCACCAGCTCACGGACGTCTTTCCAGTGGAGCTCACTTCCCTTCTCGTGGATGATGGTCACCGTGACCCTTCGCTGGATGCCCTAGATAACAGAGCAGGGTTGCATTTTAGCTAGGGCAGACTATCATTTCCTCTCATCTGCTGTTTTCTGGATTGTTCGGTATCAGGAAAGGCAGGACAGAGGGGTAAGGAGAGCAAGGGGAATGTGCTGTCCACAATGTTGTTCTAAACAAAGGGATATAGGTCAGGGACTGAGGAAGAGCCAGGTTCTGCTACGGCTTTAAGAACAGATGCCCGGATTGTGTGTCACAGAGCATGAGACTCCCAGCTGTTCTGTCCACAGCTACATTCCTACATTTCATGGCCAGATTTTTTGTCCTCTATCTCCGTTAAGAACTTCTGCTGTGAAAGCAGTTTCCAAACATCACAAAATGAAAATTGTATGAAATGACATGTAAAATGAACAAATTATAGTAACTGAATGAAGCAAAATCTTTTATCAAAATAGTTTTTTGTTATATTTATATATAAAAGCAAAGATATGTGTAAGGTAAGGTCTGAGGAAGAAACATGAAAAACATACAAAAAAAGAAAATTAGAAAGAACAGGACAATGTCCCCCCACATCCAAATCCCTTAGAAATGAAAAGGAAAAGCAGATATTCAGAGTTATATTTCTTATTTGAGACTCTCATTTCTGCGTCTCCTCCTGGGCCCTCTTTTCTTCCCTTATTAGTACCTGGTGAAGCAGAAATGTCCCCTGGCAAGGCAAGCCTGCTGTGTGGTCAACCACGGCTGGGATGTACCTATAAAAACAGAAGGGCAAGAGAAGAAGTCAGACAGAACGTTCCTGCCAACCAGTGCTGCTTCAGCGACAAGGTCTTCCTCCAGTGGTCTGTGTTTTTCTAAACTCCGCCCCACGTCTTTCTCACCATCCGAGCATTCAGTCACTTCGTCATCTGCATCTAGTAAACCTTTTCACATATCTGTCTCTTCATCCTCACTACAATGAAGTGCTCAAAGGACAGTAACATCTTCTCACTCCATCCCTGCCCCTTGCATAACAGCTATTCCATAGAAAATGTGTAACCATAATAGCAAGTGTGAGAAGATAAAAGATCATTTCAGATTCTAGATAATTTTACAAGAATTAGAAAGTAATGAACTCTGTAGAAATCATTACTGTAACTACCTCTCTTATAATGCCAGTTACAGTCACATTATAGACCTGTCTATGCAAAGCCATATTCCCTAAAGCAATGTCTCTGACAACTGCATACAGGGTCGACAGAGTCATACCTCACATGGAGTAGGAACTCAGTAACTGTTCCATGGAGATGAGTGTGATGGCAGTGGTACTCAGCATTTATACACTACGAAGAGGAACATCAGGATAACATTCATCCCCTACCCTCTGCATTAACTAATAGAGTCCCTTGCCTCTGTTTCAGGAGGGGTCCTTTTTCATGTTATTTCTAAAAGTATTTTAGAGGTAACTATAAATAATAATAACATTCACCTCTTTTGCTCACACAGGGAAAGTAAGCTGATGCTGACTATTTTGATCTGGGATAATGGTCCTCAACTGTGAGTGATTTTGTTCCCTAGGGCAATGGTCCAATATTTGGCAATGCCTGAAGACATTTCTGGTTGTAACAGCTGAAGGGAAGATGCTACTGGCATAAAGTGGGTAGAAGCCATGGTTGTGGCTATTCTACAACACACAGGATAAACCCTGATGACAGAATCACCCGGCCCCAAATGGTGCCAAGATTGAGAAATCTTGGTCTAGGTAAATACTCACTGAGGTTATTAATGCAAGTCTTGACAATATATTATGTGCAAAATGCTTCTGACTCCCTTGCTTTACTGCTGATAAAACCTACTATGTAGGTTGTCTTCCCTCCTGACCAAGTGCCAGTCACCGTGAGCTTGCTGTTGCTAACAAGAAGGTAAATTATGCCCTGGCTGGCGTAGCTCAGTGGATTGAGCGTGGGCTGCGAACCAAAGCATCGCAGGTTCAATTCCCAGTCAGGGCACATGCCCGGGTTGCAGGCCATGGCCCCCAGCAACCACACATTGATGTTTCTCTCTCTCTCTCTTTCTCCCTCCCTTCCCTCTCTAAAATAAATAAATAAATAAATAAAATCTAAAAAAAA
>PVIA01018406.1:0-12898 GCA_004024845.1 Tonatia bakeri | reverse complement strand
TGACCAATCACTAGCAAGGGCAGGAGGTAAACACGCACGGGGCAGCCTATCAGAGCAGCTTCCCTTTTCCCGTCCCTATATAACCCCCGCCATTTAAATAAAAGTTTGCAGCTTGATCAGAATCCTTTGTCTTGCTGCCGTTCTTCGCGCCTCTTGCTCCCACCCCTATTCATCCGTTTCAGGTAGACTCGGGACCCCCCCGTTGACTGCTCCGCAGGCCGGAGCAATCTTGGATGTAGGTCCTTGTCTTTCATGACTTTGAATACTTCTCTCCAGCCCCTCCTTGCTTGCAAGGTTTCTTATGAGAAATCAGCTGATAATCTTATGGGAACTCTTTTGTAGGTAACTGTCTCTGCTTCTGTTGCTGCATTTAAGATTCTCTCCTTATCTTTAAGCTTGGGTAACTTAATGATGATGTGCCTTGGTGTGTGCTTCCTTGGGTCCAACTTCTTTGGGACTCTCTGAGCTTCCTGGTCTTCCTGGAAGTCTATTTCCTTTGCCAGATTAGGGAAGTTCTCCATCATTCTTTTTTCAAATAACTTTTCAATTTCTTGGTCTTTGTCTTCTCCTTTTGACACCCTTGTGATTCAGATGTTGGAACATTTAAAATTGTCCCAGAGGTTCCTAAGCCTCTCCTCATTTTTCTGAATTCTTGTTTCTTCATTCTGTTCTGGTTGGCTGTTTATTTCTTCTTTCTGTTTTAAACCATTGATTTGAGTCCTAGTTTCCTTCCCGTCACTGTTGGTTCCCTGTACATTTTCCTTTATTTAACATTGCATAGCCTTCACTGTTTCCTGTATTTTGCAACCATACTCAACCATTTCTGTGAGCATCCTGATTACCAGTGTTTTGAACTCTGCCTCTGATAGGTTGGCTATCTCTACATCACTTAGTTGTATTTTTTTCTGGAGCTTTGATCTGTTTTTTTCATTTGAGCTATATATTTTTTGTCTCAGCATGCCTGTTACATAGTATGGGATGGAGCCTTAGATATTTGCCAGGGCAGGGCAAACCAAGTTGCTATGTTGTGGCACTGTATGTGGGGGAGGGGTCTGAGAGGGAACAATGCTGCTTGCTTGGCTCTCAGCCAGCTTTCAGTCACTTCCTCTGCTACCCACAAGGAAATTGGGCCTTTTTGGTGCTAATTCCTTCATGCATGGGTTTGTGTGCATTGTAGAACCATGTGGGTCTGTCCAACAACCTGTCCTGTGAGGCTGAGAGTTTTTCTCTCTGTCACAACTCCTACAGGTTCTTTTGGTCACAGGTTTTGAGGCTTTATTTCCCTGAACTGGAGTGCTGGGTGTACAGTCTGTCTCACTACCCACTTGTTCCTCCCAGTTTATCTGCACACAAATGTGAAACTGCCTGGTCTGCCAGCTGCCACCCCACCTAGTCCTCCAGCTGCCACCTTGACACAAGTCCTCTCCACCCCAGCTGCCTGTCTGCACCCCACCTACCAGTCTGGATAAATGCTTCTTTTTTAACATCTTGGTTGTTGGATTTCCTTACAGTTCAATTTTGGGGCAGTTCTGGTTACTTTTTGTTTTTAAATTTGTTGTCCTTCTTTTGGTTTTCCAAGTAGGCAACGTGTATGTACCTACACTTTGTGTATCACCTCCATCTTGGCCAGAAGTCCCTGTCACTGATGTTCCTGATAACCATTATTTTGAACTCAGTGTCTGATATTTTATTTAACACTGTTTCTGGGGATTACTATTTCATTTTGATTCTGGAATGTTTCATTGTCTCCCCATTTTAGGGGAGATTCTTCTTGTTTGCTTCTACTTCTTACATTGACCTGGTTTGACTCCCTGAGTTTGTGGTATGAACTTCTATGGTAGAAGCCCTGTGTGATTCAGTGAAGCAGTCTCCTTGATCTCCTGAACTTGATGCTCTTGGGATGCCTTTCATACCATTTATGTTGACCCTCTGGATGTAATTGGGTTTTGAGTGCTGTTGGTCATTTTTTTGTGGGCCCTTCCCTCTGGGTGGCTGATGGAAAGCCACTTTGTCTACCATGTCTTGTATGTCATTGTGAAGGTGGTGCCAGAAAAGAACTATACAGCCCAGGGAACACCTCACACCTGAAAAATTAACCCCCACCCATAATCGCACTATTGACAGCAAATGAGCCAGTATTAATAATCATTTAAAGATATTAAGACTATAATAAGAAAGGACAAATGAATATGAGGTGACTAATGAAATAACTAGGATTTTGACAATGTATAGGGAGGAGCAATAATAAGAGTAGGAAATCTGGGCAAGGCAAAGAAAGAAAGGAAGTAAAATTTACATCATAAATAAAAAACAAAATGAAGAAGGTGGAATAGAGCAAGAGAAGGGAAGCATAAAGTTTAAAATTTTAAAAAGTATAGTGAGATCAAAAAAGAAAAAGAAAATAAATAAATAAATAAACAAACGAACAAACCGAATTGGAGAAAAAGATCCACCACAGCACTATTAACAACAAATGAGCTAAGGTTAATATAGTTGGGATGGGAAAAAAAAGAAAGAAAAGCTTAAGAGATGTCTAGAGGAAAAGGAAGTGATTTTGAAATGATGGAGAGGGAATACTAAGAGTGAGGAATGAAAATCACACTAAGACAGAGAAAAGTTAAAATTTGATATGAAAAAAACAAAAGGCAGGAGGAAGGCAGTTGGAGTAGATGAGGGAATGGTAAAATTTGAGATTTGAACTACCAAAATAGAAAAGATCAAGAGATAAAATTGCAGAAATGCAACAATGATACCCTATCCATAACCAATGAGCAAAGAATGATAAAAGTGGAGAGAGAACAAGGGCATTTTAAGAGTGATAAAAAGCATATTAGGTGACCAATGGCAAGGAAAATGGTTTTGAGAGGCTGGAGGGGGGAGAAATAGTAAGAGTGCAAAATGGAAACAAGTCATAGCAAGAGATAAAACAAAATTTTAAATGAAAATAACAACAGGAAAGAAGAAAGTATAATGGAGTAAGAGAAGGAAGAAGCAAAATATGAGCTAGAAGTAAACTATAATATAAAATGTAGTGACTTCACATGCACAAACTTGGACAAGAAATGAATGTTAAAAAGCTATGCAAGAGAGAAAACATCACAAATCATGAAGACCATGGGGGAATTTGTCTCGGTAGCATCTAGTATTTACCACTGTATTTTCTTTCTGAATATGCCTCTGGTGATGTTAGATGGTGACCCCCTCTAGCCTTAGGGAGCCTGTTCAAGACTACCAGGGACCCACAGCCTATGGCTGACTCCTTCAGTTGTTAATCTAGTCACTCTGCACTCAGTAGTCATGCTTAAGCACCTCAGGGCAGGACATAAACCCTCCTGGGGTTGGGGCTATTGCTTCCCTTCATGCTGATGCCACTTGGAAGGGAGTTATCTGCCTGAACAAGATGGTTCCTGCAGTATGGGGGTGACTCAGCACATGGATCCTGGTGACTGCTCCCTCAGTTCTCTCTACAAAGCCACCATCCCTAATCTCTCTTCAAGTGTCTCCAGTCCATTCTGCCCCTTCCCCTTTGCCAGAGCCCAGGGTAAGTGGCTGCAAAGAAATTTTATGCATTGGCCCTTTAAAAGGCTCCCTATGACTCCAGCCATCTGTGTCTGGCAGAGAGAAACCCTGCCACTTTTCACAGCTGTGTCTTATCTGGGTTCTTTACAGGCTCTGATGCTGTGGGGTGGGGAGCCTGGCTTGAGGTTTAGACCCCACACTTCTCAGGGGAAACCCCCTGGCTGCTAAAATATTCCCCCAGCACTTCAACTGCCACCCATGGAAGGCCAGCCAGCCCTCTCATGCCTCCTCTGCACTCCGTACCCATCACATTGCAGTGAAGCTGTTTCATTTGTCTTTCTGTGGTTATAAGGCTTCTTTGTGCTGTTGTTCAGTTATTCATGTTGGATGATCTCTCTACAATTTAGTTGTAATTACAGATTCGTCCTGGGTGGTGGTTACTCTTCTGCCATCTTGGATCTCCTTATCCCATGGCGATTATTTCTTATAATTACTATCTCTCTGCAGAAATCACCTATTATTTTTCTTTTATTTGTCTACCTTTTCTATTACATCTTTACAAAAATGTTTTATCCTCACCCAAGGACATTTTTTCTATTGCTTTGAGAGAGAGAGTGGGGGGAGAGGATGGAAGAGAGAGAACCATTGATGTGAGAGAGAAGCATCATTGGTAGCCTCCCTTACTTACATGCCCAGACTGGGGATCATTGCCTGGGGATCGTACACATTCAGATCAGGTTTGCATGTGCCCATGCCTGGACCATGAACAAACCTGCAATCTACGTATGTATGTGCCCTGACTGGGAATCAAATCCACAATCTTTTAGTTATGGGACACAATGAATCAGAGAGCCTGATGAGACAATTTGAGTTCAGGGTACTTTAGGATGAGTGGCTTGGTAACAAAGATGCATAGGGTGAATGAGGCAGGCAGGCAGGCAGACCTCAACACTCACCATGATGTATAGTTAAGGTGGAACACATACTTCTGCATATAACTTTACCACCTCCTGACACCCACTGAAATTACCATTAACTGATATTTGAAAAGATTGAAAAAGCAGGAAAGAAGATAACTACATTTTCAATGCTTAAAAACAGATGGATGAGTAGTAATTGACTTAGCAGACCCAAGGAGGCCACAAACTAGGAATCCTAAGCCCTAAGTAGGAAAGCCAAAAATCATCCTTATTTATTACCACCCTTCTGTCCCCAGAAGAATCTTCAAAGGCTGCAAAAGATAACTCTGGAAATGGAGATGAGGGGATCGGCACCAAAATAATGAGGGTTGTTTGAAAACTATTTAAAAAGTATAAGCATTTCAAAATCCCCTCGCTGAGGGTCTGAGGGTCTGGCCTTTCCCTGACCTGACAGAAGACTGGAGTATCATTCCCTGGAGAGGATAAAACAAAGGGACTCTGCACTAGGAGTTCCCAAACCCAATGGAGGGCTAGAGCATCATATTGAAAACAGGGTTTAAGTGGAGGTATATATCCTGAAAGCTATAAACTCCCAGTCTTCTCCAACTCTGACCTTAAAATTCTGACAACTTCAAGAGTCCTCTGTGGGCCATCTTACCAACTCAAGAGAAAAGTAATGAATTATATTGACACTCAAGCATTCGCCAAAAGGGTCCAGCTGGATTACTCGACAATGAGGTTCATAGTTTGATACTGCAAGGTGGAGGATGAGAAAGAGATCAATCTAGTTGAAGATACTTATTTTTAGAATGGGGAGACCTGAGCATGTTTGTTACTGCAGGTAATAGAGCCAGTCAAAAAAGAGGTAGTGACTAGAGATTCTGGAGAGAGAAGGTAATTGATGGAGTGAGGTACCTGGGGAGGCAGGATGGGATAGAATTAAAAGCATGAATGGAAGTGATAGCTTGAAGCAGAATGAACACTTTCAGCCCCCACTGTGATAGGATGAGAAGAAATAAGATTTGGTTGAAGACTCAATCCAGCCATTATTATTTGGCAACTGGTATATCTAATGCATTCCACTAGGTACCATTCATTCATCCACCCACTCATTCACCCAACATTTTTTGGAGCAACTACTGTGTTCCAGGCTGTTCAAGACAACATGAACTAGACAAGATGCCAGTCCTCTAGGAGGGTGCTCACAGTCATGGGGTGAATGCAGACCTACAACAGAAAGCAATAACCACTGTGAAAACTGAGCACAGGATGCTGTGGGAGCACAGAACAAAGAAATTGGAGTAAAGTGAATTTTAGAAGTATGAAAATGCCTATAGAATAATGCATAGACTACTCTGTGGGTTCAAGGACTGAGAAATCTCATCTAGCATGGCTGATCCACACAAGCTTCATCTTGTGGTGTTGGGAGATTGTGTATGCCCAACAAGAGGTGGAAACAAATGCAAAGATCCAGAGGCAGGAAATTGCAAGAGGACATGTTCAGGGAAGAAAGAGAGAGGCCCTGGTCAAGCACAGAGTATTCCAAGGGAAGTAGTGGGAGGGGCAGCTGGAAAACAGGAATAAGATGAGATACAAAAGTGTCATTGAGGCAACATCACAAAATGCAACCAGGTTAAACTAATGGATTGTGTGAAAAAACAAAACACACTAGACTGCGAAATGAGGAACCTGGTGTCATACTAGGTCTAGCTCTACCACAAACTTGCTTTCAGTATGGTGTATTGTGACTCAATGTCTCTGAACATTGGTTTCTCCATCTGTCAACTGGTAGCAACAATACCTTCGCTGTCTATCTCCTGGGGTTGTTGTGAAAAGCATATTAGTCAGTGCACATGACAACATCTTTTAACAAATCTTTAAAGTTGTGATGCATACAAGTAAAGGCTTATTATTGAGGAAACACTTGTCTTAGGAATGCATCATCAACTGAATAACAACAGGAGAAAAATTTACTGAAATACTCTGCTATAAGGGTCTAACAAGTTTCCAAGACTAGTTCTTATGTAACACGGTGAATGAATCAACAAGCTCCTATCAATTGAGAACTTCTACACATAAAATTTATATACAATAAAATAGATTTGTACTGTCCTGGTGGCCTACCAATAATTGTAAAACAGAAATTACTCTTTTAGAAATGTAACAACTTAACAGAACAGATAAAAATATGCAAGTTCCCAGTGTTTTTCATTCACTGACTACTCTCCTGTACACAGTAAGGTGAGACAAGTACAATTTCTGCCCTGAAAGAGATCACATTTTACCATGGGAGACAGACTTATCAACAGACAATTGTAATACCAGGCAGTTACAAGGAATCTGTGAGAGCTCAGAACAAGAGTACCTAAACCAGTCTTTTGCAGCAGAGGTTATTTATATTAATATGAAGTGGTACCACTGCCCCAATTCTACAGATGGAGAAACTGAGACTTAGCAAGTGACAGAGCCAGTCCTGTAACCCAGATCATTTAACTCTGGGGCTTTTTCTGCCTCAATAAGCTGCTTCTTTTATTTTGTACATACATTAGGCCTATTCATGAAAAATGCTGTCCATCATCACAGTCCTCTTCCAGAAATTTAGTGGGAGCTTCTCAGTGCTATGTGGGTTATAAAGAGGAACATAATTTCCATTTCTGGAAATCATGCATACTAAGTACCTGAAAGCCCTCCTGCTAGAAAGTGCCTTAAAAGGCTGGATAAGTTTTAATAAATATCTCCTTTGATGCATATCATGAGTTTGTCATGGAAGGTAACTCTCAGGTGTCAAAAAACAAAGAGGAACTTAAACAGCAGTTCAATGGGCATTTGAATTTACATTAGGCAGGTAGGACTTAATGACCACCAGGGAAAGGAGAAGAGCCTTGGCACTTGACAAAGGCCACACAGTCAATTAAAGGATACTCTAAAAAAAAGATCTGTCCATCACCATGGAGAGATTAAAAGGGAGTTTGGTCTCTTCATGAGTTCTGGTGGAATATAATAAAAGGCTCCCACTGATAATTTGTAATTCTAGGGCTATTCTCATGCAATTCGAGGGTTGAAATTAATACCTCTTGTTTACTCAAAAGAAACCCCAAACACACAAATTAATGCAAAAAAAATACTATCTAAAGATACCCCAGGTCTCCTGGCAGAAGCAAACATACCTCTCTGGGGAAACACATCGTCAGTTCAGACCTCACAGATATCCCACAGATGAAGCTCTGCTGAGAAATCCTTAAAATCACAATCAAAATTGTAAAACACATAAGGAAAATACCTTCTGCGATTGTCAGCAATCATGAGCATGATTAGACCACCAAGAACTTCAGATAATAGAACTAACAGAGAGTATAAAATAAGTTTGTTTAAGATACTTAGGGAAAAAAATAAGAAAAGAACAAGATTCTGTGGGAAAAAAAAGAAAAGACTCTCTGGAATACTGTTCAGCTATAAAGAAGGAAAAATTACCCTTTGCAGTAGCATAAATGGACATGGAGAATATTATGCTAAGAGAAGTAAGCAAGAGAAAGACAAATACCATGATTTCACTCGTATATGGAATCTAATGAAAAAACTGAAATAACAAGGAAAGTAAGACAGACTCTTAGATAGAGAGCAGGGTGACAGTTCTTGGGATAGGTAGGGGATGGGGAGATAAAGCAAAAAGGAAAAAAGACTCGTAGACATGGACAACAGTGTGGTGAATGCAATGGGAGAAGGGTGGGTGGAGGTGGAAGAGTCTATAAGGAGGATAAAGGGTAATGGGAAAATACAATAAAAATAAAATATCTTTTAAAAAGAAAAGAAAAAAATAAGAGGCTGGGTTTTTTTTCTTAAAAGGACCAAGTGGAGCTTCTAGAAATTCAAAACATATCCAATAACATCAAAAGCTTGGGAAAGGGGTTTAAAAGCAGATTTATCTGCTTTGGGGAACTGGAAGATAGAGCTAAGGAAATTATTCAGGACTCAACTAGGAGAGATAGCAAATGTATAAAAGATTAAGAAATATCGGGTGGGGGGAGGGGAGTGCAAAGATCCAAAGATAGCTAACTGGAATGACAAATAGGAGAATAGGGAGAAGGTATAAACCAATATTCAGAGGTATACTGGCTGAAAATTTTCCAAATATGATAAAAGACAGGATTCTTCATGTTTTGAAAGCACAAGCCACACACAGAAACAATAAAAACAAATCATGGGGAATCTATAGGCAAACAAAGAAAAGGGGAAAGATCTTAAAAGCAAACTTGAAAGAAAAGAACCTTTTTCTTAAATTATTATTTAATTTATAATAAATTGACAAAAGATTTCTCACCAGCCATAATAAAATGAAATTCACATTATTAAAGCATCTATGAGAAAAAAAAATAGCAAGGAATGTCAAACCTAACTAAACTACCCATCAAAGATGAGGGTGAAGTACAAATATTCTTTCAAACAATGATCAAGAAGGTTGACTACACGCAAACCCTCACTAAAAGAACACCTTTAAAGAAGTTCTTCCATTATAGGCAAATTGAACACAGAAGAAAGAAGTAAGATGTGACAGAGGAATGGTGAACAAAGAAATTAGTAGCCATGGTTATGAGTCTAAAAAGAATAAACTGTTTAAAACAGTATAACTGACAAAATTATAACTAAATGCTGGACAACACTGACTTTTAGCATAGTCTTTGTAGTATTTGGGATGAAACTGGAGATGATGGTTAACTTTAGACTTGATGAAATGATAAAAATATTAAGAACCCTAATAATCTCCAATCCATTAGTGTCCCACATATGAAAGATTAGAAATCCAAAATTTGTCTAAAACTAATTAACTACAAATAAACTAGAATGAATCCCAGTACAAAATAACTATTCAAAACCAAAAGAGATTTCTTTGTAAAACATGGTGTAGTGAAGAAAGAGCAAAGAATCTCCCTTCCCCCATCATACTTAGATGAACAAAAAATGGTAAAAGGCAGCAGGAAAAGAAAAGGAAAGGGGAAAGGGAGCAATGGAGGAAGGAAAGGAGGGAGAAAAGAAGGAAAGTGTCTTCAAAGGAATTTTAAATAAAAAAGATTTCTGTAAGGGAATGAATTGTTTACCATACTTTGTGTTTGGCCCCCATACCCCAGAAGCAATCCTGAGGGTGGAAAATAACAATAAGCTAAAATTTGTGAATGAAATTTAGTATTCTCTAACTTGAAAAAATGGAGTGATGGAATATGTAGAAAAAAATCAACTAAATACATTTGTGAGCAAAAACCCCAAATTGCAATGGTTAGATTTCACCAGCAGTAGGAAGGCTTCCAATCCTGCATTTTCTAGTGTATTGTGCTAACTTGGGAAAATAAGCCAAAACCCTACAAGTAGGCTAAGAGTTTGATAGTTACTCAAGAAGTTTCACATAATCATTTCTTGACTGAGATACTGCAGCAACTTTCGAACTCCAATCTCAATCCTCCAGTTTATCTCTACACAGCTGCCAGAATGATCTCAATGGAAACAAATCAGGCCATGCCACTCCAGAGCTTAATGACCTTAGTGGGCTCACAATGGCCTACAAGGTATTCCAAAACCTGAGCATAGCTTACAAGAACCTCCAAGTCTTGGATCCTGCCAGCCTCTCCTCCAGCCACATCAACCCCCAGTCCCCCATCAGCACCCTACTCTCCAGCCTCATAAAATAATTGCAGGTTCCCCCTAATGCCTTAGCCTTTCATCAAACTACAGATCCCTACACACACACACACACACACACACACACACTCACATTTACCCTCAAGCAGCTTCCCTGACCCAACCTATGCTTTCAACAAAAAAAATTATGGACCACTCACTGTACACTGCGACAATGAGTGTAATATATTTAAATCAAATAATGTAATACACTATGTAAATAGAGTGCAGGGAGATGGGGGACCTCATGATCAACTCATAGATGTAGGGGAAAGGGAAGCATCTGACAAAATCCAACACCATTTCATGAAAACAAACTCAACAAAATAGGAGTAGAAGGGAATTTCTTCAACCTGATGAAGAGCATCTATGAAAAGCCCACAGATAACATCATTCATAATGGTGAAAGACTGGGTGCTTTACCCCTAGCATCGAGAAGAAGACAAGAATGTTGTTCTTTATGATCTCACCTTTAACAGGAACCTAATCAACAAAACAAAGAAACAAGCAAAATATAACCAAAGACACTGAAATAGAGAACAAGCTGACAGTGTTCAGAGGGGAGAGGGGAGGGAATTTCAGGGGAATTTCAGGGGAAAAGGGGAAGGTTTTACAGGAACAGGTATAAAGGACACATGGACAAAAACTAGGGGCGGGTGGAAATGGGAAGGAGGTGGGGAGGGCTGGGGGGGTGGGTAGGGATGGGAGTAAAAGACAGAAAATTGTACTTGAACAATAATTAAAATAAAATTATTTGTTTAAAAAAAACAATGTTGTTCTTGACACTGCTATGCAACATTGTAATCAACATTCCAGTCAGGCCAAATAGGCAGGGCAAATAAATAAAAGGCATCCCAACTGGAAAGGAACAAGTAAAACTATCCCTGTTCATAGATGACATATTCGTGTATACAAATGTGTGTATATATACACATATACAACACTAAAGAACACACCAGAAACACAGCAACCTACTCAAATATGCAGTAAGCGTTCAGCAAGGTTGCAGGATCCCACATCAATGTGCAACCATCGGTTGTATTTCTATACACTAGCATGGAACAATCCCAAAAATGAGGTTAAGAAAATAATTCCTCTTACAGTATCATCCAAAAGAGTAAAATACTGAGCGATAAATTTAACAAAAGACATGTGAGACTTGTACCTTGAAAACTATCAAACATTGCTGAAGGAAATTAAAAAGAACTGAAATAAACGGGAAGTCATCCCGTGTTAGTAGATTGAACATTTAATATCGTTAAGATGACCATAATCCCCAAGGCAATATACAGATTCGGTGCCATGCCTGTTACAACCTAACCTGGTGTCTTTGTAAAAACGAGCAAGGTGATCCTGAAATTCACATGGAAACGCAAGGGATCCAGATAGCCAAAACAATCTTAAAAATGATGAACAAGGTTGGAGGACTCTCACTTCCCAATTTCAATGCTTACTGCAAAGCTACCCTAAAAAGTGTGGCACTGGAATAATGATGTAGGCCAATGTTTTAGAATTTGCAGTCAGAAATAAGCCCATATATCAATAAATAGTTAATTTGCAATACGGGTGCCAACGCTATTCAATGGCTGAATGAAAAATCTCTTCCACAAAAACTGTTAGGATGACTGGATATCCACACACATAAGGATGAATATGGACCCCAGTCTCACACCATGTACAGATATTAACTCTGATGGACCAAAAGGTAAACACAGAAACTATAAAACTCTTGGAATAAAACATAGATGCAAGTCCCCATGACCTTGCAGTGGGCAACAGTTACAAAACATGAGAGCAAAAGCATGGCCACAAAAGACAGAAAAAAAACAAGAGAAATTGTATGCCATCCCAATTAAACACTTTGGTGCATCAAAGGACTCTATCTAGGAAGTGAAAGGACAATCTATAGGATGGGAGACACATTTGCAAATCATGTATCTGATAATGACCTATTTACCAGCATGCATACAGAACTCTCATGACAGAAAGGCAAGCAACTGAGGTTTAGGACATAGGTGAAGGACTTGTAAGTACATCTGTTTCCTCCAAGGCAGATGTACAAATGGCCAAGAGACATGTGAAAAGATGCCCGACATTATTAGCCATTAGGGAATGCAAATCAAAACCATGAGATCCACTTTCCACCCACTACGATGGCTATTATCAGCAAGGCAACAGGAAAGTAAGTTTTGGTGAGGATGTGGAGAAAGTGGGACCTTCATACACTGTTGTTGGGAGTGCAAAATGGCACGGCCACTGTGGAAATCAGCTGGGCAGTTCCTCAGTAAGTTAAACATAGAATTACCTTATGGCCTGGCAATTCCACTGCTAGACGTGTACCCAGAAAAACTGAAAACAGGTGTTCAAACAGAAGCCTGTACAGGAATGTTCACCGCAGTGCTAGTCACAACAGCCAGAAGATGAAAATCACCCGTGTCCATCAACTGATGAACGGGTGCACAACACGTGGTCCATCTGCACAATGGAAGACTCAAGTGCTGATGCACGCTGGCATGTGAGTGAACCATAACGAGAACATTATGCTAAGTGAAAGCAGTCAGACACAAAAGGCCACCTATTTATTGTATGATCGCATCTCTGGAAGTCTCTAGAGTAGACACACCTCTATGTACAGGAAGCAGGCTCCTATTAGCCTGGGTTCTGGGGGAGAGGAGAGGTTGTTGGCCTGGGGAGCGGCGCAGGGGGTGGGCAGCGGGGAATGACTACCTGATGGGTACGGGGGTTTCTTTTCGGGTGGTCCCAGCGTTGTGGAAGTAGACAGTTGTGATGGC